>UXGC01000528.1:0-92553 GCA_900480045.1 Eurytoma adleriae
TACAAAATTTTGATACGTGTGTCACCTTTTTGGGCTCTTTTACGGTTCCTAGGTTCTCTTGGGTAAATTCCTTTTAAAATACAAAGTCTTCTGAATTCATTTAAAGAAAGCTGCAGTTTTTTCAATGCTTGCTTTCTTGTCAAGAACTGAGTGGCCTCTCCCGCCTCATACTAAAAAGTAAATAAAAGTAAATAATTACTTCAATTAACAATTTTAAATTTGTAAATATTATCTCTATAAATAATTTCAATTATTTAAAGTAATTCTTTAAATATTCTTTCAATATTGACATTAGAAACATTGTGTATAAATGTGTACACATAACCTTACTAAGTTATTTATTAAAGATAAAGCATGTCTTACCTTCTTTTTACCAATGGCCACCATGTTTTTAGGTGTTATTAATTACACCTTATGAGATTAAACTATTTTATTAAATTATTCTGCTCATTTCTTGAATAAAAACAATATTTCTCATATACACGTGTTGACACACGTCCTTACACGTGCTGGTGACTTTTAAAAAGGTTACCGATAGAGTAGTAAATTTGTTTGTGACCTGTTGAGCTCGACTCATAATTAAGTTGGCATTACTGCGATACGTCAAATTTTTAAATCATTATATGATGAAATTGATTAAAATAATAAAATAATAAAAAAAACGCTATGTCTATTATGTTCTTCATGTTGTCAATCATCAAAGGAATCTGTATTAAAAAATAGGTGATATTAACATATTGATAATCATTTGATTGATTTGAGAAAAATTCAGAATATTGGCAACATATTTTATTTGTAAAGTAATAAGATGTTTCCATATGTTTTCGAAATTTCGATCAAGAATGGCCTTTTGACTAATCATACTGCTCGAAAAAATCTTGCATTTTTGTTCTACAGTGCTAGAAACTCATTTTTTGACGTAAATTTCG
Source organism: Eurytoma adleriae (assembly GCA_900480045.1). Taxonomy (NCBI): domain Eukaryota; kingdom Metazoa; phylum Arthropoda; class Insecta; order Hymenoptera; family Eurytomidae; genus Eurytoma; species Eurytoma adleriae. Next base: position 930 of record UXGC01000528.1, read on the forward strand.
GTAGCACATGGTGTCAAATCATCTGACTATTTACAAATTATCCATAGTCGATAAAATAGAACCTCTGCCTCGATGCTCTTTGACTTCTCATATGTTATTTGGGCACGTCTTGCTTCATGCATCCAAACGTTTGTTTTTCAACATATTATTTTAGTAAATAATCGTGAAGTTCAATAAATTTTTGAAGTTGTGTTATGGAAACACAAGAAGATTTAATAAAATGTTTCGAGGAAAAGATTCAATGGGGACTAGAGATGGTCGAGCAATTGAAACTTGTGGAGAAGGTTGAAGGAGTTGACAAACTCATAAGGAAAGTTCAGCAAGAAATAAAATTCTTAAAAAAGGTAAAAAAATCTATTTTAATACAATTTAATTTTTGAAAAATACATCAGTTCTTACTTATTAAAGTTTCAATAATTCTAAAATAAAGGTACACTCTACAGGAGACGTAAAAAAGGAACACTTACAAAGCACCAACTTAATTCATCTAAATGCAATTGTTGAACGACTACTGTCTGCAAATGAGCCTGTTAATGTTTTAAAGCCCTTTAAGTACCAAAACTCAAGATTGGAAGTTGATATTGTCTGTGATAATGGCTCGAGTTGGGTAAAAGTTATTGCTCGCAATGCTAAAGCATTGACCCTCATTTCTCGAGGTAATGCTGAGTATGGACAAAAATCAGTTTTCGATCAAGCCGAATCATACATTAAATGTGCTAAAAATCATCCACATATGTATAAATCACCAGATATCATTTTTCATTTTGCATGTGGTGTAGAAAAACCACTAGCACAAAAATTAGAAAATTCGTTAGGTGTTATAATTGAAGGTGAAGTGATAGATGTTGAGGATCAAGACAGCTTTGCACAAGGTAAGATTGTAATAAAATTTATTTTGAGAAAAACTTTATATTTTTTAAATTAAATTAAATTATTAATATTTGCAGATGATCTATTTTACTCCGAATCAGAGACTGAATCTGAAGAATCTACAAGTAGTAACATCTGTGATTTATTAGAATTAAATAGTAATGTCAATTCATCGGACATTAAAATACTTAATTTAGATGTATCAACTCTACTTGCTTATGTGACAAATATGACAAATGGTCATGCAAATTTTGAGTATATAGAACCGTTACTGACAACACAAGCTGAGTGGGAACGATGTCGACCTATAAAACCCGTTTTAGACAATTTATTTGAAAATAAGGAACTAGTTGTATGCCAAACAGCATATGATAATTTCACAAATATTGTTAACTTGATTGGTGGACCTAATGAAAAAAGGCGAGCAGAAGAATTAATGAGTCGAGTAAAAATTGTTGATGACATTCCCAACGGCAGAATCATGGATCTGAATCTTGGAGGTAAAATAAAAATACGATCAAGATTAGTTTTTGCAAGTGGAGAAAATCTTAAGAGCATCACTGTTTCTGCCAATGAAGGATTTGTGCGTGCAGCTAGAATGCAGGTACAATTATTTTTTGATTTTACAAATTTCTAAATATCAGTAAATTGATTTACAATACACTTTTCAGGGAATTGAATGCATGGTTTTCATTCACGAGCCGCGATCACTATCAGAAATGAAAGAGCTCAATGCCAAAAAGTTAGAATCATCTTGACATATTTCCTACGCTCACATCTGGAATCTACTTTCATTACTAAATAAAATACTTCATTGTGAAATTGTACATACTTTTATACAAGCATTTAATGATTCGCAAACACTGCATCATTACATTCGTAAGATGAAGATTATTGTTTAAAAAAAAATATCTATTAAACGTTAAACGTCGCTTAATCAGCGAGGCATTGATCTACTCAGTCAATCGAATTATCATCCGCGCCTTGACTCAAGTTCATCTCGAACTCTGAAACAAAAACAGGCCAGCATTGATAAAAAAAGAAAAACCATCACAAAACTATCGGCGGACTCAACGAAAATCCAAAAAAACTCCAGCTCACCGGCAATGTAGCTCTGAAAGCGGGGGTTCCTCTCCCTGGCGAGCGCCAGGAACTCCGCGCACTTCTTCTCGTTGCCGAGGGCCTTGTGACACTTGGCGCTGTTCAGCAGGGCCTTGATATTGGCGTCGTTCACCTTGAGGGCCCACTCGCAGTCGAGCAGCGCCTTCTCGAAGAGGCCGAGCTTCATGTAAGCGAGCGCCCGATTGTTCCAGAGCACCGACGAGTCCTTCCGCTGCTCCACCGCCTTGCTGAAGTACGTGATCGCCTTCTCGTAGTTGGCCTCTTTGAACGCACCGTTGCCTATCCTCTTGTAAGTCTCGGCGCGCTCGTTCCGGGCCTTGCGGTTCTCCGCGCGCTCCCTCGCGTCCCTCTCCACGCTACGTTTGAAAGCCTCTGGAATTGATTTTACAGAGAAATGTTTGAAGTGCTGAGCACTCATAAAATACGAGTATACTACGTGAAATCGAGGTTTTGATTTTAGATTTTAGATTAAGCAGAGCTCATTTCTTCGGGTGGTTATTGTTAATCAAAAGTTTAATCCTTTTTTACGATTACATTACGAGTAATGCACTGAAACAAGCTTTCTATAATATTGCAGTGTAAATTATTATAAACTAATGTAACAAAATGTGCAATACTGAATTAATAAACAAATTTCTAATCTCCTTTATAAGAGAGCGTTAAACATTTTATGCGAAATACCTTGGGACATTTTGTTAGGATCTGTCTCTTCTGGCGTATATTTGTTTATGACAGTACGATTTGTTTTCACTTTCAATTCTTCATTTTCCGATACCTCTTTTTCAACATCCTTGGCTAAAATTTCATCGGCTAAACGCATCCCTCGCTCTTGATCCTTGACGTCAGTACTAGCAAGTTGTTTAACGATTTTTTCTAAAATTTCCAGTGGCAATTGTAAAAAAGAATTAATTATTGCTGATAGTCATTTTTTTTAAATACGAACAAGTATTCCTGAGTAACACTCACCAACTTCATTAACGCGATGCATAAAATTTTGAAACTCTTCTTCAGTGACGTGTTTGTCTACATTTAATTGCGGTAATAATGACAGAACATCGTCTTGATTCGATTTAAGATTAAATAGCTCTTTTTCTGCGTTATTATTCATTTTATAAGGACTAAATAAATGATTTTTAATAAAAATAATTAAATGGTAATGCTATTTCCTAACCCAGTCACTTGTTTGCTTTATTGCCATGGACACGCCCGAAACATGCAAGTACCTATAATATGTATGCCTAATATTTGGGTTAATTAATTAAAAAAAAAAACAAAGAAATTGCGCTATAAAAATTTAACGTTTATTAAAAATTTTTTTTTTACTTAATTTACATTTTCATTGTGTTTTAAAATACAAAATAATTGTACTTTAAAGTAATTTTTTCTGGGTGAAGTCTTATGTGCATGGAAATTTTAAACAAGCTTCAATCATAAGTTACAATCATCACACTCCCATACTTATCAGCAGAGTATCCACAATCTGAAAAAAAAAGAACATTTAAAAAATATGCCATTGATTATTAGAATACATTTGCAGGAAATTTTAATAGTAAAATATTTAAGACAAAAATCTAAAAAAATTTTAAATAATTTTTTTGCAAAATATCTTAATTTAAAGATTCAATATACAGAAAAAATTTTAAAGACATTACAATTGATGAGATCTTAATTTGGCGATTAAAGCGTTAAAAATACTTCACTGTTATAACATTTACCTTCTTCAAATATGCTGTTGATATCTTCGAATTCTGGAATTATATTTCTCTTCTCATTGGATAATAAGTAGTAATAGAATATTCCGACAAGTGGTATATTCGGAAATATTTGATTATTCACAAATTCTTTGGTAGAAATTTTATAATAAAACTATTCGGTCCATGAATTAATGTTTGGACCAGCGATCCGCACCGCCATTATATTGGTAATATCATCAATCATCTTGTTGCTAATAACCACTTGAAGGTATTCTGTAAATATATACACCCACTTCATTTTATGGTCATTTAGTACCCTGCAATTAAAGATTAAAATTACTTTTCTTGAATGAAAATGAGAATACTCTAATCACTTTAAGCTAATAAAATTGACTTACTTTGTCTTTTCTTTTTTAATAAGCTGATTAACAAAAAATTGGAATTGTTGTTTCCAAATAGTAAAAGTATTGATTTATTTATCATGTTGGAAATTTGTTAATCCAAGTTCATCGCAAAACCGGTCACCCTCCTTGATAATAAAACTTGAATCATCAAAGTTAAAATTTGCAAAGAAGTATGCAAGAATTAATTTGTACAATAGTCTGCCTTTCTCTTCATCTGTACTAGAAGTAGAAAAAATCTGATACCATACAAACAATATTAGTTTTGCTTGCAGGTAATGTCTTGGCTACATCTGTGAGTACTGAAACAATATTTAAGTTAATTTATTTCAAAAAGAAAAAAACTACTTATTATACATTTTTACTTACTGTCCTGCAAAACGTATCTTGGCAAATTAGCAGTGATATCAGCGATTCATAATTAATATCTATAAGGCTGGCCAGATTGTCCCAATTTAAAAGCAGGAGAGTGTTTGAATACATGTCCTGCATTTCTGTGCAAAGAAAAATGTCTGAATCAAAATTACTATACACAGTGCATTGTTTATACAAAACTGTCTGACAAGCTATTATGTAAAATATTAAAATTTAATTTAAAATTAATATATTGCTGAAGATGTTACCTCAGATTTATATGTATCACTGAAGATGTTATCTGATATCAACCACCATTGCAGCTGGAGTCCTGGAGAATGGAGATCATGCACGGCGGCCCGCGGAGTGGGGGAGAAAAGCCGCGCTGGTCTCGACTCTCGCGGTGGCCGTTTGCTCGCGGCGCTGCGTCGCCACTCGTCAGTATCTCGTGAGCTTCCACCGCGCGCACTCGCCCCGGCTCGTGCGACCACCGCTAACCTCAGGCGCCTCCGCAGCAATCTGCCCCCGTTCCCTCCGCTCCGTATACCAGCAAGTGCACCGACGAGCGAGCAGATCGCCGCGCTCACACCAGGGCGTCTCTAGCCTCGCGCACAGCCGTGCAAGCAGCATACCCACCAGTGTCGAGGTTTCGCGCGCCAGCAGCACACTCGGCCGATAGAATGGCGGACGACGGCCACGAGAACGGCACGAGCAACGGCGACGTGCCCGAGATCGAGCTCATCATCAAGGTAAGCACCGCGAGTACGTCAGAACGCGGGCCTGGTATATATCGCAAGCGCCGCTTCGCTTCCGCCTCGCCAACTGTTGGAAGCCGGAGGGAGAGAAAGATGGAGAGAGAAAGAGAGAGAGAGAGACGGAGAGGGAGCCTAGCGAGCGGAGAACCTCCGAGAAATGGGCGTGGAAAGAGCACGACTCGCCGCGGACGAGGCTCTCCACGCCCGCACCAGCTGCTAGGCCGCCTTGTGCTCTCTTTATCCGGGCGAGCTCTTCCGCTTTTCCCGCGGGAACGGAGTCGCCCTACCGAGCGGCGTCGCTCTCGCGGTATAGCGACGATGGCTGCGCGCGACCGGAGGAGAGTTTTATCGCCGCGGAGCGAGGAGACGGCCGGGAATATTTTTTTCTCTTTTTTTGCTCGACGGCGGACGTTATAGCTCGACGGAGAGCCGCGAATCGCCTTTTATCGCGGCCAGATAAACACGTTTGAAGGTTAGGCTGGATGCTCTTTGTCGAGTGCTTAATTAGCGCTGTTATGATTTCATTAACTTTTTCGTGCGGTTCGGGAGATGTAATTTATATTCTTTTAACAAAGTACTCAGAAAAAGTCAGTTTTTTTTAACGTAAACATTCGGAAGACATTTCGGAGCACACCTTGGGAACTAACGTATCGCAGTCAATATCACGTCCAACTTGATAATCGCGAGTTTTAATCTTTCCTATACCTATACAGTCAGCTTATGCGTACGATAGATTTGCTGTAGTATCTCGAAATTTTTAAATTATTAGACGTCAGTAGATTTGCGGTATAAATCATATTTAATAATACTATCGGGACGGTCAAGATCGTTAACTACGAATATAGTTATATCCCGTAAGTTTTGCTCCAAAGTTAATTACACAGGAATTCAGAAAAAATAACGGAGTTCATAAACCGCGGTAGTTTAAAAGGACTGCAATAAAAAAAAATGTGTATAAAATTTTGCAACGCCTTCAAAGAGAACCGACCGATAAAAAGTTGTCAACTGCACCCCACAGCAAAGTGTCTCGACACTTTTAACCGCCCGGTATCTCGAAAATACCTGCGCAAGCATGAAAAATAAACGAAAAACCCGATGCAAAATTATCTAAGGAAAAACAAAAACGTCGAAGCTGGTCAGTGTACACTACAATCGCAGCCTCGGCGTATTTCCGACGGCGCGGTATAACAGCCGCCTCGCGGAAGAGGCTCGCCGTGGCCTATCTTGCACACCGCGGCGCGGGGAAAACAAAGCGAGCAAAAGAGCGGCGAGCGCGCGGGAAGAAAGGGAGAAACGCCGGCGCGGCGTTGCCGAAACCCGCGCGGAGCGTCTTCTCCGTCTCCTCCGTCTATCCGTCCGCGTGAGTGTGCCTTCGGCGCTTCGCTTCCTCGAGAGGGAGGACTCCACGTCCTCCTCGTCGTTTTTCCCGTTCCCTTCGCGCGTGCGAGCGCGCACTTTTCTCTCCCCCCTCTCTCTGTCTTTCTTTCGGCGTCAGCTGTTTTTTGTTTGTATTTTGAAGCCGACCCGGCGGAAATGGAAGGCGAGTGCATTCGCTTCTTTTATATCGATCTCCGAAGTTGGTCGACACGCGTGCGATTGTTGAAAATTGTGTTTAAACTGACGGATTCGAAGCAGTCGGAGAAAAGAGACGAAGAGACCACTGATGGATGTAGGGTAGTACGTGAAAAGTTCTAGATGTCGACTTGCTTTGGAGTCGAAGAAAGTGCGGAGGAGCTGCTTTTCCCGGAGCGGTGAAAATAGTTTTAGTAACGGAACAAACGAGGCGGGAGGACAGAAACTTGTTTGAGAGCTTGAAAAGAAAAGGAGATTCTTTTTTATCCTTCTTATTTTTCTTTTCTACGGTATTTAAGTTGTTAGTTAGACGGTAATTTAAAATCGATATTTCTTTAAATACTGCGCGAATTCATTCTAATCGAGGCACTCATAGGCAGTTAAATCGAAGCGGAAATTATTTTTGTAATAATTTTATGCATATTTACGATTGTGATAAAAAAAATGTTACGTACAGCATAATTTACATTTTATGGCACTGTAACATGAATATATGTGACTAAAATTTGTTAGAAAACTTGCTAAAAGCATAGAAAGCTAGTTTGGTCTACTTACTCACTTGCAAAATGCAAGTATATCCGACTGGAAAAATTTATAACTTTTCCCGGCAATTTAAATGCCAGGTTCTCAAATTGATCGTACCAATCTCCATCCATCATACGGAAAAAATTCCTTTGCAAGTCTAAAGTTTATTTCTCACTCTCGACTCTTCCTGTAAGGATAAAGCAATACCGTTTACGCGGCTATCTAGAGCAGATAATCGCTGTTAATATTTTAAATGAATTCGCGATAACTGCCAACGTAATACGCGATATCCGCATACCCACTTTCATCATAGTTTCTCACCGAAACAGCTGTGCAAAAGGATTACATGTTAATTTTTTAATAATCTTTCCTAATGAGTATATGTATGCGTTATCATTCAAATTCCAAGCTTATTTTGATCATTTTTGTAAGCCGATTGAAATTTCCGGTTACAATCAATGTTTTTCTAACGCGTACATTTTTGCTCTCCACGGATGATTTCTCGCCTTCTCGAGTAGGCTACCTAGCGCTCGGAGATACGTGTCAATAACAAGTAAATGAAGTTGGCGAAAAAAACAATGTTAAAATGTGGATGAGTCATCCCGGAGTGCAACATATGCGACCTCTTACTCAACAAAAATAACACATCGTGTGTCTTTCTTTTTATGTAACTTGTATAAAACAACTCGATAATTCAATTTCTTTAATCTCGGATCCAGGCATAAAGGTCTTACGTAAAGGTTATTACACCGAAAGACGGAAGCTTCGGCTACCGTCTCATTCTCGTCGATTTTACAGGCGGAACTTATATTTTAAGCGGGGCGGTACGCGACGATGATGGGACACTCGACGGAATTAATTCGGCCGGGCACTAAATTTTACCGACTCGAATTCGCGTGCGCTTGTCAAAACAGAGAATAGCCGCTGAATTGTACTCTACTCTGTATTTATGCACCGTATTCATGCCTTTAATCTGTTTATTGAAGAAGCGTTCATTGCGTGTACACACATCGCTTGCCCACACGAACCGTTTAAACCCCTTAGTATCCGACACCTCTCAAGTATCTGCAGCGTGTGTTTACTTTCATTGCGCAATAATTAACGCACTAATTGCAATTAAGACGCATTATTACGTAAAGAAAAAAAAATTGTTTATAAACGTACACCTGAGATACACTAAATGCTTAAATACCTCTAAACTCAAAATGACACACGACTGTGTGTATCACGCGAGGACACACGCGGTTACGTCAACTGCGCGCGCATATAAACAGTAACACGCCGCATACCGCATGTGAGCAAACAAAACCGCGCTAAGAGGTGCATTTTTTTTCTCCCTCCCGTTTTCCCCCCGAAAAAAAAATCGGCCGCGGAAACCGGCGCCGGCCGCGCGGTAATTATTTTTAACGGGCTCTCGCGTCGGCGCTATGCCGCGCTGAAAAGGTGTATACGGCGATTTTAAAAGAGCGACGGCGCGTGCTTTCGCTCCGCGCGGGAGAGAACAATCCGCGAATCGAAAGTTCGGCGGCGACTTTCGTTGAAAAAGCCGGCGGCGGCCGCCTATGGGAAAAGCCGGGGCGCGAGCGAGAAAACGAGTCGCGCGCGCAGAAAAATCGCCGGGAGTGCAATGCACACCGCGGACCAGGCCACCGGTGTACACACTATACGCGCGGTAATTAAAAGGTAAAAGGCGCGGTGCAAAAAGCGAGGAGGGGGGCACGGATCTCCGCGCTTCTGGTCATTTTTGGACTTTGATTCGGTGACTTGCATTCCGCTTGTCTATATAGTAGAGTATACCGAGTAACAACTGCAGTAAAATCATGAGTTGATGAGCTCTGTATAGGAAGTTACCAAATTAAAGTCCGTCGAGTGTACCATAAGGAAGCGCCGTAAGGACGAGGCGCAGGTTTTTCTGCCGCGACGACGGGAAACCGTGGAAAAAAGGAGAGCGATCGAGTCAGGCTCGATTTATTTTCGATTCGGCTTTTGCACTGGCCTCGTTTCGCAAACACGCGGGGGACCGGCTGAATTGCCGCGACGCGAGCCGGAGCACGTTTCAGGCTGAATTTCGTACAAGGTTCTTTTTTTTTATTAAGGATCCGCTGACCTCTCGGTGGAGTCGATCGCGCCTTTTTTAGGCGCGCCAAGTGCGTGCCTCGTTGATTGTTCAAAGTGCGAGTGATAAATAAAGCTGAAGTTAATTAGCGTCGACGCGAAAAAAAGAATCGACTGTAAAATTCTCGGTAACAATTGATCCATTGGACGGCGCGCGGAAAAAGCGGCGAGAGCGAACGACCTAAACTTGATAATGGCGCGAACACTACTTTTTTCCCTTTGCCCTTAAAACGATAGATTTCCACTTCCACTTCGAGGCTAATAGAGGGAATTCCAAGCAGCACTTCTTGTCGGGTGCTCCGTAAAAGTAATTATTGTTCGTACGATGCAAACCCGCACTTTCCACGAAAATCCTATTAGCTCTCGACGGCTTTTTTCGTACTCGTTTTTCGAGAAAATGAAAAAAAAAATTCTAGATAGAGTTAATTGTGTGAAATTAAAAGCCAATTGTGCGACGTTAACAGTTGTGTGAAATTGTAAAAAAAACCTCTTAAATGGTACACGCCTTATCTGATGCATTGTCTTGCTAAAACTGTTGCATAAAAACTGAGAATGGTTCTATTTATCCTCGCGAAAGTGACAAAACACTTCTTTCAAACGCCTAATGAATTTTTAACGATTCTTTTAATCCGCTGCAGCGGTTAATTGTATACGATCAGAAATAGATTGTCTTCATCGATTCCCTCTATTCGATTACTGAAACGCGCGAGACAATTGTGCAATGAGCTCGCGGCGATTTAGATGGTACTGCTTTTAGTGGATTATTTAGACATTAAGAATTTACCCAATCAAGGAAAAAATATAGACAGATAAGATTTTATCGACAAGAAAATACATTCTTAACGATATTTCTTCGTACCGTAATTGAAGAAAAAAAAAGATACGGAGAGAATTTAGCGCCCGTGTTCCTTATACTATTTTGATGCGATGACTTCACTTCAGGTGCTCGGTCTAAAAGCATATTTTCCTTTCGATTCCTCCGCGCGCCGCTGCCAATTATCACTTCCTGTGACGATTGTGCAAGCGAAAAAGTTTTCTCGTTTTCCTTGCAACACCAAACAAAAGTCGTAAAGCCTTCAAATCGGTCGACCGGCTCAAGTAGCTAAATTTACTCGGGCAACCTGCGCCACTTGAAATTTCTCCATTAATTGCAATTTCGATTAACTTTCAATCTAAAAACTCGCACTCGTTCGAACCTACCTTTTTGTAGCTCATTTAGTCTCAAATTCACTCGAGAGAGTAAACCAGGAACTCAACTCTTGAGCGCAAGTAATGAAAAACATTTACTTAAAATTTTTCCTTTAGGTATATATACCTTTCAAGATAATCCCGCAGTCCTTTAGAAAAGAAACTTTAAAATACTTCTAATCGGCTTAATGCTGTATGCACGCTCCCAGCACTTGAAAACGCACGTATGCAAATGAGTGTATTGACGTAGCTCGCGTCGAGTGTGTGCACCTCCTCCGTGGGCAGCGGCGCAGCCCTCCCTTTCTCGACGCCCGCGTCGAATTCAGTACAGTCACGCCGACGCTCATATAATCGCGACAAATTTCATCCTATGCATTATTCACGTGGGCGCCGCAGCACACGAGCCTTTGCTCCCGTGTAACGAGTCACGAGCGGGCATCGCCTCTCGCGTGCTCACTCCGCAGGAAATTAGCCCAGTTATTAAGTCCGAGGCCTCGCGCGCGCGCGCCCCGTCGATAGCCGTTTAAGGCGCCCGCGCGCCAATAAGGACAAAAACGCCGATCCCGTCGCGAGCAAAGTATATACGTGTATATGTATAAATATATAAATACACGGCTGACTTTTTCCCGCGTGGCGATCGGGAGATAAGAGAGACGCCGAAACGGGCACTGTACTCGCGGGGCGGATGCGCGCCGAGATCGGAAACGAAGCTGACGAAACACACACCGCGGGCGCGATGGTGTTGCGCCTGTGCGATGCTTGTAATCGCGATTAAAATCGACTCGCGGTGGTGGTTTATTTAGCCTTGTTTTTCGAGGCGGCGCGCTGCTTTCCTGTTTAATCGGCGCGATGTTGATAGAAAATATTGGCGCGCTGTAACTTTTATCGGAGGGGCGACAGAAGCTTTGCGAAAGAAGTAGTTTAAACGTTTACTTTACGACTCGTTAGTTCTGGACAATTACATTTTAGGATATAGTTTTAAAGAGGGCAAGAAGTTTGAAGAAATGTTTTTTTTTTCTTTGTAGGAAAATCGTTGCTTAATTGTGCAATATAAAGTAACTGAACTTGGTCGTAACGATGAAGAGAAAATTACTGGAAATAAAAGCACTGTCTTGAAGATTTAATGACGTTTAGCTGTTTGCTGACTAACATTATTTTATAAAAGTAACAATAGAAAGTCGTCGCTTTGAAATTGTACGCGGAATCGCACAAAATTACGTTTATATTAAACAATTATGTGGCAATATTAACCAATAAGTAATTAATTTTTCAATCCCATTTCGTACGTTTATATTAAACAATTATGTTGTAACATTACCCGATTATTAATTATAATTTTTTTAATTCAATTCAATCCCATTTTATACAAGTAGCATACAATTCTTAATAAATGGTAGCGCAAGCTCGAGTACAGAAAATCATTTTACTATCGTTCGCGAGCGTAATCGCGCATTCGCGCATGATTCACCGCGCCAATAAAAGCAAAGTGGCAATTGAAAAAGTAGAAGATAAGCCGCAGCCTCCGAATTTGCATACTATACGCTGCAATTATTTAAATCAAAGTTTACAGTACAGTAAAGCAACTCCCATAATCTCCTGTAATCCTCTCCACGGGCACTAAAACTAGCGCTCGCCCAGCTGGGGAGCTCGGATTACAAAATTCAGTTAGATTATTAACCCAGCTGCCCCGAAAAAAAAGGAAGCCGCCGCGCGCGGCTGAAAAAGCAAATTCAACCGGTTCTCGGGATGCGCGTACATACGTACGTTTATACGAGGCCGTCAGTGCTTGAAACCGCGAGCGAGACAGAGAGAGAAAGAGAGTCGGCCGCCACACGTATATAAAAGTGCGCACGTGATAGCGGGTCAGTGCCGGCGCGCGATCCTCCCGCTGCGTGAGCGTTTCGTCGGCTCGTAACTGTAAACGTCGCCGTCGTCGCCGGGGCTCCGATTTCTCCTCGCGCGGGGATACACCGACGAGTGTATTAGGACCGCGAACCGATCGTCCTCCTCTTTATTTGTTTACTTATCCGTATGCCGCGGAAGAGCCTTCGGGACCGGGGCTTCGCGCTCTAATGAGCCTTCCGCCGCGCTTTTTTTGCAAGCGGCTTGCGCTGCGGCGGGCGTTAATCCCTTCCTAGTTGCGAAAACACCGCTTTGCTTAATTATCCCGGTCGGGTGAGGAAATTTTATTTATGAAGGCTTCTATTGGGTCGGAGAAGGGGGGCGCAGCTAAATTAAGTTAACGCGAGTTTAACTTTGAGAAATTGTTTTAAAGGAGCTTAATTTGACGTCTGGTGTAAATGCACTTATTTATTGAGTAGTTATAAACATATTATTCGAAGAAGTAAAATAAGTGAATAATAACTATTCAAAGTAAAGGATATAGTTTTTAACTATACAAGTAATAAATAATCGACTTTGTAACGTCCAAAACGAACAAGAGCAAATGCATATTACAATTTATAAGAAACGATTTATCAGGTACGACTTAAAGTGTACTTAATTCACTGCAATTTAAACAAATACAATGATGATCCAAAGAATTATTCTTTTAGTTTTCCATCAGTGTATTTAGTAAACTCCTCATAAAAGCTCCATTGAACTTCTACAAAATTTTTTTATAAACGCATGCTCACTTATTTACATTTCCTCTACACCAAACAGCACTATAAAAGTCCGAAAAAAAGATTTAAAAGATAATCCCGCGATGCCATAAATACTATCAATCGAGTAAATAAATCAGGCAACGAAATCGATCGGAATCGCACCTCGGCGAGGTAACGCGTATCAGAAAATTGTTTTCGACACTCCCATTACCTCTCGCCCCGCGCGCGCTCCGAAACTTTAAAATCGCCCGACATCTTTACGAGCGACTTTAGTGTGCCAGCGCCCACGGCGGGCCGGCCTCACCTCGTTGAAATATCAATTCAGCGCGCTCGCCTCCCGCATGCACAAAATGCAAACGCACCGAGACCCTGCAGCGTGTACGTACAACGCGGCATGCAGTGCGCGCGTGTATAGATGCATAATCGCGTAATCGCGACGCACAGACGGCGACCTACTTCGGCGCGCGCAGCCGCGAATCGGCATTCCCGATCTCTTTGTTTTCGCCACTAAGGCAAGAGAGAGAGACTTGGAGCGCGCGACACACACCGCGCGAAAACGGGTTTCCTCGCGCAGCAGCGACCGATATGGTGTCTCGGCTGCGCTCGCGGTGCACCTTTTCGGCGCTTCCGGAGGGGCGAGTGAAACGCTTCCTCTTTTCGCGGCGGTGTGAGATGTATGTATGTACGTGAGATCGCGGAGGAGTTCTGTACGCTCTTGGCTCCCGTGGAGATTGTGCGCGCCTTTGAACTTTCGCCCGGGGAGGGCTGCCGTCACGACTTCAGATCCACGACGGGCAATAAGGCCCAGGCTCCTGCGAACGGGCTGTCGAGAATTAGCGATCGTTATGCTAAATACGGTGGATGCTTAAACTGTACGTGTCATATCTCGAAACGTGAATGATGCCTCGCCGCTGACGATGCGAGGCTGTATGCTGAGCGGCGATCGTGTAGCGATTTGCACTTTTTTTATTTCAGCGACGACACGTCATTTGTGTTAATTTTTACTTTGAAATTTGCAAACGCGCTGACTTGGCGAATAATCGATAAAATAAAGGTAACGAGGGTGAAACCGTTACGTTCTTTTTTTAAGTATAATATTTTATTTTTTATGATGGAATTATACCTGTTAATTATTTAAGACCATCTTTTTTAAATTCTTAATCTGTGAGAGACTGGACTATTACAAAAAGTAAAAAAAAAATGCGATTAAAAAATGTTATAGACCGTTAGGATTATCTCGATTCTTTAGGAGATTTTCTTTTTTAGATTCTCCAAATTCTTGAATGAAATGCACCCATACTTCTTCTTCCTAAAAACCGAAAAAAGAGGTAATTTAAGATTTAATTTACAAAAGTCAACGACGTTGTGAAATCTTATATGCTTACGTACTACTACTACTATACTCCATTCCTAATTTTGATTTTTTTTTTTAAATCTCGCAATAAAAACGAGCTCCAATAAAGCAAATGGATTTTTTTAAAAGTCGTATCTTATCTATAAGATTCTTCATTATCTATTGCTATCTAAGAACTTACTTTCACAATGAAGCTCGGAGAACGATGTTTTACCTCTGATTTGATTGTCTATCTGAAATATCAAGTTCAGTCGTGAATGGCTAAGTATTGAATCATCGTACAGGACATTAAATTTTAATGTTCGATCGATACCTTAAAAGGATTTGTATTACCAGAATAAAAACCGGTATTACTGTTTTATGAAGTATGAATTAAGCATCATTCAGATTTGCAAGATAAACCAATAAGGCGATTATGTAACATCCTCTTATCTCAAGTCCCAGAATAACATTTAAAGTTTATTTTTCTACACAATTTAAAGGAAGAATTTAAATAAGCGTAATTGAACCAGTCATAATTTAATATAAGATACATTATAAAATAATAAATAAAGTATATTAAATATTATTGATCCTATCGCGTAAATTATTAAAAATACAGATATTAATTACGTGAAATAATTAATTAAATTGTAAATTAAACCATCGGCAGAGGCACTTAAACCACTAACATAAACAATGTACGATAAACTAAAAAGCCGCGTAAACAAGGACATTTAACTAAGCCGTACGATGTAACGCTTATTACACCGGCATTGCATTACACCGGAGGCATTGAATTCTCGAGTGATTCACGCACCCAGCGTTCATAAAAAATTCCCACCTTCTATATCCTCGTAAAACGAAGAAAAAGCGCGCGTCCAAAAGCGTCGCGTGACTCATCGTCGCGAATCCCGCGTACGAGGCTCCCTCGCGGATGCACAAAAATGAAGGGAAAAAAAATCGCGCCTTGCAACACCGTCAAATATTTGGAGGGAGCGCGCCTCTTATCGCGTTATCAGCCGCTCGCGCGGAGGTATGCCGCCGTCGTCGCGCAACCGCGGCGGCTTCGTCGCGAGATAATTATCGCGCGATACTGAAATAAATACTGCAGCGGCGCGAGTGTGCGCTCGGCCCTCCTTGGCGCGGGCAAATATTAATTGCGACCAAGCGGGTATATATATGTGCGAAATGTCACGTTGGACGATTAATTCGCGCGCGAGATTAGGGGAGTTGGCGGAGATTTGCGAAAAATAATATCTCGATACGTAATCGAGAAACGTTTACGGCCTACTTATTAAGGCTTTAATCGTTTTGCCAGTTTTTTTTTCTTTTCGTTTTTGAAAACGACTTTGGGGAGTACTAAATCATTGAGAGTAGTAGCGGTGTACAATTTTGTTATGTAACAGCATACGCGCTTTTAATTAGGTGGGATATTACTTTTGATTACAAAATTTTGATGTATATTTTGATAATAATTATACGTATCTGTTAATTAAAAACCTTTAAATTTATGTTTGATTTTATTTGCTTGATTAACGTTTAAAAATTATTAATTTTATATAAAGCGAAATTTGTAAGTTTATGCTGGTCTAACATTAGAATTCTCAATAATTTAATCATTATTTTATGTAGAAACTCACATTAAAATACTTTAAATAACAAATAATTACATACGCGAAATAATTAATGGATATTTATTCGCATAACTCATATACAACTTAAATTAGAAAAATGAAGTTGTACATAAATTGCATCATGCGAACAATGTAAGTACGATTAATTAAACAAAATCTAAGTGCAAAATTTTGGTTTTTTTAAACTAGGTGTCACTATCAAGCCTATAATGTATGTGAGAAATACGGGCATTAACTCTGCCGCATTGAAGCTAATCCGCAAAGAGCGGACGTGCCAAGATGCTAATTAACCATTGAATAAATCTCGAGCTTTCTTTATTCCGACAAAAATATGTTAATTACCCTCTGCATTATTTAACACACGCCTCCCGCACATCGCGCTAAAAGAGAGAAAGAAAAAACAATGCCGCCTCGCGCTCGCATAAATCGTCGCGCTACGGTGCATCTCCTCGCGCGTGAAAAAGCCCCTTAACTCGTTCCTGCGTCGGCGCTTAAAATCGTCAAAACGATCTCGCGACGCTGCACCGCGACTTTCGCGGGGGCCTTTTATAACCAGGCCGCGGTTCGAGAGCCGGCCGGCCGGTCTTGTACACCGGCCTTGCCGCCGCCGCCGGCCTAAAAGTGTGTCAGATGGGCAGAGCCGCCAGCCGCCGTTTTTTCTCCAGCGGGAGGAAAGTGAGAGAGTCGGGGGTGGGGCGAGCGCTCGGAGATTAGCGGCGAGATAAAGCGACGATCGCCGATGTATCCTCCTCCTCTCTCTCGTTCATTAAACGCCGGACGATTGTAGGGTGCTTTTTAAAGAGGCGAGCTTTTTTTGGGTTTCGATAGGACGGCGTCCTACTTTCGGCTCCGCTGGCCTATCGTAAAACTTTAATTGCGCGCCGAGGTTGTATTCTCGAAGGGATCGACGTGCGATCAATTAATAAATGTACAGTTATGACAAGAAAAAGACTCGCGTGATTATTATTTCAGCTACGGATTTTACTTCGATTCGCTCGTTGGAAAAACTCTCGAATTAAAGTCGATTGTCGAGGAGGCGATTCTACTCGTGACAGCGAGGCGAAGATTAATTTATCCCGTGCGCGGAGAGACGGTCCTTTCACCCATCCCCAGCTGAAGAAAAAATCCACACCGTCGCTCACTGTAAACATTCCATCGGCTATTGTGCGCCTTTGAAAATCCATTATATTCGTTGGTTGCGCGAAAATCGCGCGTTACGTAAACGCGCCTAGGGCGAACGCATCGTCCCGAAGACAATATTCGCCTCTCCGCCTACGTCGTGCAGCCCGTGCATACGTACATACATACATACATACACATATACCTACACGAGGCGTCGTACATAAGCCCCCCCGCGTAAAGCGCGTCTTACCGTTAATCGACATCGATCGGCCGAGGCGACGCGCCGTCTTCCAGCTTTTCTCGCGCGTCGAATTCGAGTGTGCCGCGCTCGTTTTGGGTAATTTAAATCGCCGGAGGCGCGCGGCCCCGCCGGCTGCAGCACCGCGCGAGATGGATGCGCGCCTTTTCGAAATTTACCGTAAGGCGAGCGACCCCCGCCGCGGCGAGAGGAGAGCCCGTTTTGTTTAGACAGCCAGTCACGCCGCGCTGCCTCCACGGCGTCTTCGAACGAGCCTACTTTGACGCGATCGCTGCCGCGGCGATGCCTGATGGATCATCGAGATTTTCCACGCGCGATCTATACTCTCGGGTTATTCGAGGGAGATTATCGTTTTTTTCGGCTTTGAAGTTTAAATAAGATAGAGTTTTATTTGTAACTTTAAGTTTTTTTTTATTAGGGAGCGTTAGGTATACGCACGTTTTATCGTATTTCGCGATTGAATAATTTTTATAACTAGATGGTAAAAAAATAATCAGAGAAAGGCACACAAAGATTTGAACTGTGGAAGAGTTTATCAATTTTCGATGAGTCAACGCTGACTTGGTTAATTAAATGTGTCAACAATCTTAACAAGCTTTTCTTCCTTCTTGACATTCTGATAGTTTTACTATGTTATTCGAATATTTGCTTTATTACTAATGAAATACCAGGAGTCCTCTTCAAATCTCTAGACAAGAATACGTACCTAAAATTATCGACTTACGATTTCATCATCCATGACCCACCTACTACAATCGAAAACTACATCATCTTTAATAAGCCATTAAATTTTTCGCCCAAATAAACAGTCCCGATTTATTTTCACTGTCCATCCGTAAACTCTATCAATTCCAGCGTATCATTCGACAGGCGGGATCGACTTGTCGAATGACGCAAACGTCTCCTTTATTCTCGCGAATCATCGCGGTGCTGGCGCGTCTAAAATCGTCGCGTACGTTTGGCCGCGCGCCAAGGAAAACGGAAAGTCGCCGATGACGCGAATTACGGTCTTCCGCGTGCAAGCCCATCCCCGTCTTGTCTTTTCCGCGATACTGTACACGCTCGCTCCTCCTAATGCGTACCATACGCATATCGCCCGTAGTGATGCAGAAACAGGATATGCGCGTACGTACGCGAAGCGCGACCGCAGCTGCCTCGCCGATCGCGCGCTTATATATACATGTAGGTGCGCCCGCGAGCGCACACCTGTTTTCCAGCGCGCGATCGCCGTAAAAGACGCACCCGGCGCGTCTTTTACGGCGAGCGTACGACGCCCTAAAAGTGCCCCTAAAACTCGCATTTTACGCGCCCGTGCACCTTTTACGAGCGACGTCGATCGTAGCTGGCCGGCGGAATAACCTTCGCCGCTGCTCAGCTGAACTTTATTGATCAGCGCACTCTGCTGTCTTCATTATCGCGTTAGCTTTTTGCCGCGCGAGAATGTAAATTACGCGAGCCGGTAACCAGCGGATTAAAATTAACGCGAATTGTTAATAATTCAAATCGAAACTATCAAACATGCTATATCAAATATGTTTTAACTATAAATCGAAATATCATCGTAAACGTTGAATTACTTCTGCTAAATACTCCAAAGTGCATGAATGGAATAACTAAATTTCCGAGAAATATAAAACGAGCCATTACGTTAAGTCATTCAACTACACAAGTATAGTTGCATCTTCACTGCAGGCGGCAGCGTTTTATGTAATGTCAATTACGCGCGTAGTCGTTGCTCGGGACCAATTTTGCGATACCCGTGTAACGACTCAAAACGCTGAAGCGTGCAATCAGCCTTCGTTTCGACAAAGTACGAAAATTTAAATAAGTGCGTATTCGCGCGGCCTTCGCTACTTTTTCACGAGAGAAACATACGCGCGCCGCGCGCGATAGCTGTAAGTCGACGAAAAAAAAGGAAGGATGTTCTGCGAAGGATGAGAGAACGGTGACGTGTATGAAACGAACACGTGTCTTCGCACGGCTGCCTAGTCTATATTTATCGCATTACTTAACCCTGCAACCTCGCTCAATTTTATCATCTTTTTTTCGAAATTATTACTTATTTTGTTGCGGTTCAACAGTATCGGTTTAATTGTCTTGGATATGTTTTCTTCAATTATGATAATTTTATAATGTTTTTAATTTGGATGATTGGAGAATTTTCATAATTCAGATAATTAAAGAGATATTTTTCTAAGTAAGCACGTGTGCATACTTGGCCATAGCAATTTTTTAAATTTAAATAAATGTATAAATAAATTTTAAAAATGAATTACTTGTAATTACCTAAGTAATTAATGTGAATTTAAAATTACATATTTTTCAAAAGTTAACGTAGATTTGATATTCATTTTACACGAAAGTAATGACTGCAAGGTCCATTCAATTTATCTTAAATTCAAAGTAAAATGATGAGTTACTCTATGTAAAACAACTTATTACTTTCACAGCCTGCGGATAGTGCAACATAAAAATCGCGCGTTCCAATGTTCATATATTCAGTAATGAATTATTACCAATAAATCAAAATCATTTATTAAATAAAACGGCAAAATCTTCCTCCAACATTTAAAATGCATTACGTGCATCAAACGCTACTGACTCTCAAGTAATTGCAAACAAAGTGGCATCTTTTCTCCGTTAATAAAGATAATTATTGCGTAAAGTCACAGTCATTTCGTTAGCAGCTACTCTCGAACTGTTACAGGTGCGCGAAACAAGCGCGGCGCGAAAGTCGGCGCCCGATGCACCGGCGTGCATCGCTAACGGTGCATCATTAGAATTCATTAAAAGCGGGCGAAATGTCATTTCGCGGCTGTGCGATCCTAATCGCTTTTATTCCCCCCTCCCCCCCTTCTGACTCCGTTCAATCGCGCTTCCTGGAAAGTGTGTAACGCGCAGGTCTGCGGTCGTTACGCACCCGGCGCATATGCATTCGGCCTTATCAGCCGGTCAACGGTCCCGTTATCGTCGCTCATTACTCAGTCGTCGCGAAGTCAGACGAGCTATCGAATACAAATTTTTTTTTTCTTTCGGGAATAAATTCTTCTCTGCTCGTCTGCGTTCACAATCTAATCTCTTCTTGGTCATCCGTCAAATTCGTCTGTACTTTTCTTAATTTAAAATTGAATTAATTTAAATTTTTACACGGGCAGATAGTTAAGACATTAGGCGTTTTCATTAATAAAAAATGAGGAATTCCTACTAGAGATCGACAGTCGTTTATAATCGATTAGGTGCTTAAATTCAAAATTCAACTTAAAAATAAGTTTGTTTCATTTAAAGTATAAAAAGAAATTTACCTTGTTATTATTTATGTGTTATGCATTTAATTTAATCATAAAAAAGCATCCGGGTTCTTCAATTCCATAAAATAATAACATAATAAAAGATAACGCCAAAAACAATAAAACAACCGTCTAAACTTGAATTATTATTTTAAAAGCACTAAAAACTAGTGAAATACTCTCTACTAATCGATGATGATTAGTAAAGCGCATTTCACTAATTTTTAGCGCATTTACACGTTTTTCTTTAATTCAATTTTAGTGAGAAAAGGCAACATTTTGAAAACCGTACAGTCAATAACACTCGATCTAAGAAGACTATTGTGCCTCGATTATCGTCCGCGGAGGATCCACGTCACGACGGTCGATTCCGCACGTGTACCCCGCGACGAGCACGAGCGCACGGAAGTGCTCGCCGCGTCGGCGTCGCCCGAGGCTCACCGGTCGCCCCGAGGCGAGCTCGTGACTTTTCGCGCGATTGCGCCTCGGCTGACCGTAATTTTGAATTCTTTTGTCTCTCGCGTGCCGGAATTTTTTTTCGCAAGTGCCTTCAAGAGATATTTGGGCAATCGGCGCTTCAATTGTCTGCCTTGGCAGCCCCGTTTTCACACGGGAAATAATCCAGAGATTTCCCTCGGGTTTTTTAAAAATTCACGCCAGCGCGAGCGCGCATTCCACAAACTCGAAACTTTATTTCGGTGTTTGTTTTGAAACAGTCCCGCCTATTCTTAAAGACCCACCGACTGGGCAAACGAGTATCACTTTCTAACAATAACCAGGCGACGAAAAAAAAAGTGACAGGGAAGTAATAAAATTTTTTACACTCTGCACCTCGGCACAGAAGCGGTCGTCAGTCACCGTCTAAGTAAATCGGTAAATCCGAGATTTCACACATAACTCGCAGGTGCAACTGAGCGTTAAAATCGTTCCTTCGCGGTTGGATCAGTCGCGCTGTTAGCCGCGGATCTTTTCTCGCGCCGAAAAGCCTCGGTCGCACGTTACATCGATTCGCCCCGATAGAAAGCATAAAAAGGCGGACCGGTAATTTTGAGCCGCGCTCCTTTTGCTTCGAGCATTTCGCGACACTTTCTACATCACTGTGCTTCGTTTCAATTGTAATGTTACATTGTTAGACACGCCAGTGCGCCTTTGAGTTCCCTTTAAAAAAATGATACTTTTACTTCGAGAGGCTGCGAGCACTCGAATTTAGGTCGCGCATTGAATGTGAATTAGCGGCACTTAATGGAGGCACCAGTCAAGAAATCGCTCGTCAATTACGAGGGTCCAATAAAAGACACTCGTATTAGAATACTTAAATGCTAATATAATAGCAATAAAAACCAACCGTGAGATTTTTCTCAATCGAATGAATGGACTGCCAGAATTAGCAGATTTAATTATCTCCTAAAATGTACGTGGGGCATCCTGCAAACAGGATATTTATTTTCCTCTGCAGGACTTTAACTTACTTAGAAATAGAAAAATTAATAAATGAATTTATTATTACATGTACAAAATTAAATAATGCATATTAAAACATAAATCATTTACACTCAACGAGTAGCATAATATATTTATCGCGTAGCTCGATTTAATTAATCAGACATAGAAAAGTGAAACAGCAAACGGGTACGTTTGAACGCGCGTTAATCCTAAAAAAAAGGGACAAAGGTTTACGAATGCAGCGTCGAACGAACCCAGAGGCAACGCTGACAAAGCGCCGTCGATGTTTCACAGCCGGTCGGGTCGCACGCAGCGCGCGGCTCGGGGCACTGAATGATCGGCTCGGTCAGCGCGCGGGGCATTCCAACGGCTTCTCCTACGAAATTTGCGTCACGCCGCCGCGGCCGAGGGGGCAGCGCTTACGTCAGCGATAATTGCCGGCAATGAACCGCTGCCGCCGCCCGAATGTAACGAAGACACGGCCGATTGCCTCTCTCGTCGTGCGCCTCGTTTAATGACAATTTTCCCCGTTAATTGGCCGCCGCCGCCGCCCCCTCGCGCCTTTTTTACGTCGCCGCTCGTTGAAGCGAGAAAAAAAAAAGAAAAGGGAGCATAGCTTTCGTCACAATGGACCCCGCGCGCGCGCGCGCAGCTTTTTCGAGCTCGCGCCGTGAGAGTCGCTGCCTCGTCCTCTTTTTTTTTTCTTCTTTCGTCGAACGGAATCGAGGTCCGTTCTATGCGCGCCCGTTTGTCGGCCAGCCTTTTTTCACGTCTCGTTAGCACAATGCTTTTGTATAAACGGCCGTGGAAAAAGGTACGGGGGCTTTTAGTGCCGGCGGAGCTTCGAAACGTGATTTCAATTAGTTGAATCTATATACACCCGGTGCGCTTTTCACGGGCAATCCTTTCGTCGCGCGGGATGTTACAAAACGATTTACTTGTTATCTAGGAGGAGAATTAAATTTAAACGCGCTGAAAGCGAGCGGCTAGGTGTAAGTGCGAACAACGAAAATAAACCGGGCAAAACAGCTTGTGTCATCACTTTTAATAAACTTTGTGTATATCTACGTTAGTCACTGCGAGACACGGCGAGTTAAAACACACCCAGACGAAAAAAAAACGCTGAATGCAAACTTGTCGATTTTTTCGTTTTGTCCATTATCCGCGATGTATCACCGGAAATTTATTTTTTTCCCCGGCGAAAACACACGCGCCCTGATGAGTCATCCATCATCGGTCCTTTTACGTTTCTCTCGCATACAAACGCGAATAGTGCAAGCAATTATCGTTTTATTATTTAAAAATTCAATGTCTCTCTTTCGCCACTCCGTACTACACTTATATACGAATTACCACGGACGTAACATAACAACAATCGTTTATTGTCTCTCTCCTGATTACCTCACCAAAAACCAAAGGCACTTTAAAGCGCCCCGAAAAAAAATAAGCCTCGCACGTGTTTCTCAACCTCAACGGCGATATCAGCTCACGCACGCGAACGGCCGCGCACCCGATCATTGTTCGCCGCGCGACAATGGCGAGGGACGCGCGGGGGAGGAGGGCAAACGGCCCGTTCGTTAAAATTTCAGCGGAATTTCGCAAGAGCGAAAGGAGAGGAGAGGCGCGCGTCGCGCAGGTGAAAGACTACGTCGACGCGCGCGCGGGGGTACCTTTATATCTCGGCGATGGTGTCGCTCGTTTCTCGATCGCTTCGTCCCTGCGAGAGGTACTATTCGCCGCATTCCGCCGCGCGGGTATACGACTGCGCCGTTTTCTCTCCCGACTCGCTGCAGTCCGCGTGTGACTCAGAGCCGCCGTCGCGGATGCCATTGTGCCGGGGAATCTTGGTGGAATTCGGTCTGGTTAATTCGGTTTAGCGCGCGGCGGCCGCTCGAGTTTTCAGCTTGCGCGCTTAAAAGCGCCGAGCCGAGCTAACTCGATTAATGCAAGTTTCGCAAGTGCTTTCCTCGCTGCTCGCGCACTAAATTATGGACGTTCGGGATAGTTATTTAGCCGGGGATTAACATAATCTTTTGTATAGGATAAAACTTTCACTGGGTATTTCTCATAGTTACTTTTTATTGCACTGCCGAGTAAGATAAACTGAATTATAAAACTGTTTTATTTATAAATTATTATTTAATTAGTTATCTTTATTATGTACCTACATTACCGTTTAGATAAGCGTTTAACAATTTTTTTTATTTACAATTACAAAATCTTTAATTAGCAGCTCCTAGATTTAATATGGAAAGCAGATCCATTAAGCGCGCGCGCAGAAAAAAAAGAAGAAAATGGATAAAAGAGAAAGAGTTCAAGATAACAGTAAAGAGAGAGTAAAAATAAAGCGTATAAAAAAGAAAGTAAGCGAGAGAATGGAGAGACGGGCGGTAACTTAAATTGAGCGAAGGAAGGAATAAAAAAAAGCCCGAGCTTTAAATGGTGAATGCAACGCGCGCGAGAAGACGGGTGCAGGGGAGAGAAAAAAAGTGAATAACACAACGTCGTGACCGGCGATGCTGATCTTATCAAGAGCCTCAAATTGAACCCATTAGTCGTGACGTATAAAACAATCGCGCGTCTCTGCAATTAAAAGCGCTGGTGCCTTTAACCTCGCCGTATTGCTCGAAAAAATTCGACCGCCGCAGCGTATGCGCACACGCGTGCATCACCCCCCGACCAAAGTAATGCAGCTATTTTAATGAATGAAATTCCCCGCTGACAGGCGGGGCAATTTTTACGCGTACCATCCGAGCGCGACTTTTCGAATTGGAGCGGCGGCAATTTACTCTCGTGTATATATTGATTTATTATGCATCGGGCGCCGCTTTCCGCGTGGACCGCGGACTTTCTGCAAAATCGTTTAATATGCAAATGACCTCGGGTGTATATACCTTTCATTGGCGAACCGGCATTGTTGCCGTTTATTTGCATAAACCAACATAAAACTCTGTTTTATGTACTTTTGAAGAGAGCTATTGAGTTATTTATTTTGCATAAACCATCGGCGCCGCGACTTCCTATTTTCTGTTTTCACTAATAAAGAAATATACCGCAGCATTTCAAACTTCGTTCTGAAAGTTACTTTTAAAAAAACTACGTAAGGAAACTTTCAATCAACGCCTTGTTAATTAAGCAGTCAAGTTTTGCGGATCGTCGAAAAAAAGGTTTCCCCGGTCCGAAGCTCCCTGAGATAAAAAGATCGAGTGGGAAGGCTGCACATGAGTCAGATTATCGGTCGACCCCTCGACCGCTCGCCTTTTGCGGTGTACGCCGAAACGAAAGGGAAAATCGCCGCTGGGGTGGCGCACTCATGAAAGCTTCATAAAGCTCCAGTCTGTCTTAATAAAATTTCGCACCGACGAAGAAGTGCCCGCAGCGATGAGTCTCGCGAAGGAGCCAGCTTTCGCAATTGTCAGAAGGCTGGCTTTTTAATTGCGCGCGCAATCGAGCGTACGTGCTGGGCAAAAAACTCGGCGAATCACGGGCGCGAGTATAGTTACTTAAGTGAAAAACGTGCCTCGCCTTCGTAAGCGGGTGCGAAGCCGTTTGTTTTGAAAATTGCCACGCCGTTTATTGGACGGCGCGTTTCAGCATTTCCGCAACTCTTGATTCTCATTGATAAATCGTTCACGAAAATGTTTTGCTACGTGGCGAAATGCCATTATCTTTGTACGTTTTATCATAATACGCCGTAATAATAATGAAAAAAAAATTGTGCAAAGAAGTGAAACTTCGTAAAATGTTAGGTTCGTAATAAACGTGCTCTTTGCGTATACGGAATAGTGTATACAGTATAGTCTCGACTTTTGCGTTGAAAAACTCGAGTAGGAACTACGATGAAAAGAAAAACTTAGCTTCCCAGTAAGGCTTTAACAATGAGAAGAATTCTAGTCTCCTTTTTTAATTCATAAATTAATTTTCAACCATATAAGTAAAGCCTCATTAAACCCACCCGATCGCCATAAAGCGGCGTTGCAGTTAAATGCCATCGCGATGACGAATAACGCGGCTACAGGCCGTAAAGCCTGAAATCTGTAAACGTTTCCTTATATAAACTTCTTAAGGCATACCCGGGACATTTAAGACGCCCGTAAATCATGTCCCTCTCGGCGTACTCTTGAAATCGCTAGATTTTGAGTCATATACCCACGCGCGAGCACCGCCTCCCCCGTGCACCCAACAAGTAGCTCGTTCGCTCGAGCAACTACACAAGACCGCGCAAAAATGTCGACGCGCACAATCGCATTCCGCCGAGAGAGTAAGCGGAATTATCCTTGCACCTTGGAAGCTCGCGCGCGCGCGCCGTTGCGACACAGGCTGCGCCCACTGACCGACCTTATCGCCGCGTGCACACACTCCGTCTCTTTCCCGCCCGGCGGTCGAGATTACCGAGGGCCGATTGTTTTACGGCGCTCGCTTTCCGCGCGGATAACGAGAGCCTTTGCAGGATTTTGTGGGAATCGCCCTGCAGCCGTGTAACGCCGCTTTTTTTTTATCCCGCGCTTGATTGCACGCGCGACTCGCCGATTAAGCCGATAATTGCCCGACAGTTTTGTAGGAATCGGCGCATTAGGCGCTTGAATTATTGCCTTATAAAGTACACTTATCGCGGCGAGTTAATTCCTTCCTCTTTTTTTTTCTTACCGTTATTTTCATTCGTACATACGTACGAGTGCGCAGGAAAAACTTTCAAACTCCATCGCGAAGCGTGGGTTAATTAAAATCGAAACAAAACGAAACTAACGTTCCCCTCGTTTATCAACGCCGCCGGTTAAATTCCAATTGCATTTCGAAAGCTCTCTTTATTTTTCGATTAGAAAGTTTTGTTATTATATCTCGTAAAATTTCTCCGTCGATCGCCGGTGCGCCGAAATAAACGACATCCCGCCGCCGAGAGGTGCATAAATCTAAAAGCGATTAGATTGACTGCGCGCGCGCCGGCCGATTTAACAGTCTCATTGCGAATTCGCGCGCGAAATTCCTCCATAACTCGGAGGCACTTCACCGGCGTCCCCTCGGCAGAGTCGCGAGCTAACGTTACGTCAGCGCGTCGAAAGTTTATAAATAATCCGCGCGGTTGTTCGCGTGGACGGGGCCCCCTCCGCGGTGGATCGGTTGAAAATCCCGGCCGCGCGGTAAACGGGGGCCTCGAAGCCTCGCCGTGACCCGTCAATCTCCCCGCGCGCGTGGTATACCTGCACACGCCGAGGCGAAGCGCGCAAATACACTTACTACCCGGGCCTTGACTTTCTCGCGTTGCGCAATCGACGCGCGAGCAGATCTGCCTCGAGGACGAGCCGCGCGTGCGTCATCCCCTTCTGTGTTTACGCGGATTCGTAAGTGTGCACTGGACGAAGAGGCTCGGGATTTTCTTCGAGGCCTACTTGAATTCCAGGAGTTACGATGGGAACGGTTAATTAAACAGTAGCTTCGATTTTGATGTTCGGATTATTGGGGAGGCGAGATTGTTTTTTGCGGCGTTGCAGTTTTATATTTACTTCTACTACCTTCACATCCGAATGGTTAGGCGCTGAAGAAAGAAAACTACATTTATAGTGCTCTACTGAAATAGAAAAAAATCATTTCTTTTATTATGTCAAACTTCTTTGCTGCTATTATTTTCCATAAAAAAGTAGCGCCATTGTCAGTTTAGCGTAGGTACACATTCGCGAAAGATCGAACTCATCACGCTCCATTAAGCGGCCGCGAATCCCATGCAAATCGGCCTTAGCCATGCTTTCGTCGCGCCCGTAAATCAGCGGGCAACGACACTGTAACGGAGCCGCGACGTTCGCGCGCTGTTTACCGCCGTTCGGCCGCCGCGGGGACAATTTGCTTTCTATACGCGCCGGTGAAAAGCGCCGGCGCATCTGGGTTATCGCGGCGTCGCGCGAGATGCGACGATATTGTGCGTGCGCGCCGCTCAATTGTCCGCGCGTTGTATCGGCGATCGAGATACACCGAGATATCGCGCCGCGCGGATTCGCGATGGAAAACGGGAGCGGCGAGAGATCGGACTCGCCGCGGAGAAATTCGCCGGGTTAGGAAGTGTCGTCGACGGCGATTGATTTATTGCCCGGAGCGAGCCGCTCACTGTATGATAATTAGCGTCGTGCCTTGTACTACGACTTTATTTCGTGCCTTCTAACGGCTCTTTTGAATGTCTCGAGATGTTTTGTACGCTGTTATACTTTCTTCAATTTTTTTAGTTTGTATACTTTGTCAATGTGATAGATATTTATGTGGATCAAAATTACTAACTTGAAGGAGTTGATGCAACTTGGGGAGAGTCTCGTAAATTTCAAAGTTTAAAAAATCGATTTTTAAATTTTATAATAAACTATTACAGTTTGTAATAAAACATACTCCCTTGTAGTCTACTCTTTTGTTTACGCAAAAAGAAAACAAAGAAACATTTTTTAAACAATAAAATAAATTTTTCTCCATCGCCGACCTACATGATTATAAATAGAAATCCATTTTTCGTCGTAGAACTATGCGCACACGTAGGGAACTTGCGAGCTATACGAAATGAAAGTCCACGTAACGATGAGTATAACGGTTGACATGTTTTTTTTTTCATTTCCAGGCCTCGACGATCGACGGGCGCAGGAAAGGTGCCTGCCTGTTCTGCCAGGAGTACTTCATGGACCTGTACCTGCTCGCCGAGCTGAAGACGATCTCGCTGAAGGTGACGACCGTCGACATGCAGAAGCCGCCGCCGGACTTCCGCACCAATTTCCAGGCGACCCCGCCGCCGATCCTCATCGACAACGGCGACGCCATCCTCGAGAACGACAAGATCGAGCGACACATCATGAAGAACATACCCGGCGGCCACAATCTCTTCGTCCAGGACAAGGACGTCGCCACTCTCGTGGAGAACCTCTTCAGTGTGAGTTTTTATATCGCGGGCGAATACTTTAAAAGGTCCAGTCAGGGTTGTACATATTTCATTCAGTTTTGGAAATTTTTAATTCAAGACATAATTGTCATGGTAGAAATGCTTACCAGTAGTTAGGTAGCCGTTGGCCAATTTTTAGCGGGTTTGTTGGCCAACTGTTATTGTATAAAAAATAAAATTAATTATAAAATAATAATTCCAGAATAATTATTTTTTATGTAATTCAGTTATTGAAAACAATCAGCAAATTATTTCACAACCAATTCACAAGTTAATTATGAATTATGTCTGACTTAAATCCAAAATTAAATTAATTATTTGCAACCCTTGCTCCTATTATGGTGAATAATAAAAAGAATTTGTTTAGATTTCACTACCTTCGGCTGATAGTATATTGAAAAATAATCGATATGTATTTTTTCTTTTTTTAGATTAATGTTTATTAACAAAAAGTTGGTGGATTATAATTTAACAACGATGTGACGTCACCTCGGCGCAGTATACGTATTCAGTGAATGAACATGATACCACACGAATTTTCAAAGCGCGATATCTTTAATCGTTAATAGGAAAAATCGAAAAAAGAAATACCTATCGATTATTTGTTATTCTCTATTAGACTCAATGTAACGAAATTTAAAAAAAAAAGTTCAATTTACTTGTACGTTATTCATTTCGTTTCTACGATTAACAATGTAATGTTAAAATATCGCTTTAAAATAAATAGTAAGTTTGTTGAATCGTTGCGTAATTGTTAAGAAAAAATAGTATTATTCATGTAAACGTATGCGCCAACTGATTCTTTCACTCGTTTGCTTTACACTAAGAAAACACGTGTGAAAATCACGTGTTTTGCGCACTGGTTGTATAATCTGCCATTTTAATTCGTGTAATAAAATCTTTTTTAGAGCGCGATTAGGGCCATTATTGGCTAATGATCGGGACGCACTTGAAATTGGCGCGCTAGCAAGCATCAAAGACCATTATCGTTTTATCGCGAGCTAACCATTTTCCGTAGCATCAGGAAATTGAAAATAGCTCACTCAGCCGCGATTTGCATATTAAGCGCGCCGTACCTCGTAACTCCGAACATTTATTTTCATCCGCAATTTCCGCGTAACGATCGTGCGAGACTTTAAAAAAAAGAAATCGACCCACATAATCGCGCTTCTGGTTGTAACCTAAAGCGTCATAGTCGCGTTTAATCGAATGGATTTAAAAAAAAAATGTATTAAAATGCTATTTTCGAATTTTTAGAAATTGAAGTTGCTGCTGCTTAACGCGAAGGACAAGGATAAGGACCCGAAGACGTCGTCGCTGATGGCCCATCTGCGCAAGATCGACGAGCACCTGGGTCGCAAGGGCACGCGCTTCCTCACCGGCGACACGATGTGCTGCTTCGACTGCGAGCTGATGCCGCGGCTCCAGCACATCCGCGTCGCCGGCAAGTACTTCGCCGACTTCGAGATACCCGAGAGCATGGTCCACCTGTGGCGGTACATGCATCACATGTACAGGCTCGACGCCTTCCTACAGAGCTGTCCCGCCGACCAGGACATCATCAATCATTATAAGCTGCAACAGGTGAGCGTCAAAGCGGCAAAATCTCACGCCTTCCGCAATGTCGCATCCTTTGCCTATAATCTGCTTTCGCAAGTTTCGCGGATTATATTGCTTTTTAATTTGACGTTTTTAGAGTGAGTTGTTGGACTTTTTAGAAGAGAAAGGAGCACGGAATCGGCGCTTTTTTTGGGAAGATGAATGAAGCTTATAGTGCAGTTAGATCGTTAAAGGACTTTATTCTGAATAAAAATGTATTCGTTAGGTGAAAGTAGTAATACAGATCTTTCGACGTTTGGACATTTCTACTGAAATGCATTTAAAATCGTGTTATGTTAGATCAATCGCTTTTACTGCATTTCCCGTTATTTAAAGAAATGATGTTGATTTTTAAATGGATTATGCTAATTATGTTACTTAAAATAGAGAATAAAATCCTGTCAACTGCTTTTTAAACGTATTTTACAAACCGGTGTATTCGGTAATACTTAATTAATTTCAATTTAGCTAAATTGTGAAAAAAAGATTGGATAAAAAGAAATATAATTGAAATTAACTTTCTTAAAATATATGTAGAAGTGGAAACACTATCTTGTTGCGAAACTTATAAAAAAGCGTTCTTATATGGCATGTCAAATATCACACGTAAATTTAAAATTATTTCTTAACAAATTATTAAACTAGTGATTTTTAAATTGACCTAATTAAATTATCGCAGATTTACTTATATTATTTACGATAAAAACAATTACGCGAATACAAATGTAAATACAAGCATATAAGTTTTTTAAAAAATCGGTTCATTACACTTTTTTTTACTTTTCTGTTATATAATTGTTTTACTTCTACTATAAGCAATGTTGGAGAATCAATCTAACTTTTATTATAAAATTTATTTCACAATAATTAATATCGCAAAAAATTAAATCGCATTGAATATAACATCTCGGAGTGTGGCGAGCTACGTAATAAAATACTGTAATTCGACGACAAAAAGAAAATATAAAGAATTCAAACCATAAATTACTGCAATAACGAAAATATGGCTATCACACTCTTTTAAGTAGCGAGAGTTGCGAAGCAAATGGTTCTGGTGTAAGCCGGTGTTACTTTGTGTCGAGTATCACTAATAAAATTGCGCGCTCGCTCAAGAGACCGGACTCTCGATAATATTGTTCTTTTGTTAGCTGGTTCTTTTAATCTTGTTTAAATACACCACTTAAATTAATTAAACTGATTCATTTGCATATGTTTCCATTTTACTTTAATGTAAACATTAGCTTGGAATAAACATTAGACTGCGTTAAATAAATATTGAAATACAATAAATTATAAAACGTAAATTGAAAAAGATATAATAAATGTTTCTTAATAAGGACCAATCAACTTTCTTTGTTCATAATAATAGAAGCATTATTCATTAAAATCTTCTATTACAAATAAATTCATTTTAATTATTCATTCATCAATTCAGTAATTCTACGTTCATCCTTTAATTAATGACACATAAAGCAACGAATCAAATCAATCGGAGGTACTTTCTAAACCTTATAGCTGTAGCCTAAGCTCGATTCCCATCGAAGATTCGCGTCGGTGCGCGTCACCGTGAAGAAGCGCCCGAGAAAAGTGTACTCCCGCGAGTGCAGCGGCGGCGCGCGTTTGCAAATTAGCATCGAAGTCGAGCACTCGTCCCACCGGCTTGAGCAATCTCAAGCTACTTTCCATCGTTGCCGATTCGCTCGCCGTATCGGCGACCCGAATTGCCTCCCCCACCACATTCTAATCCACTCGCTCTGAATAATCGAGTGTCCTTCTCTCTCGCTCGCGAGTAAATAAATCACTGCAACCACGTACTCACGTACCTTTCCTTCTCTTTATTTCCAGAGCATGAAGATGAAGAAGCACGAGGAGCTGGAGACGCCGACCTTCACCACGAGCATCCCCATCGAGGTCAACGACGACTAAGAGCCCGAGGCTTTGACTGCGCCTTCGCAACGTACGCCGGGACCCCGCGGCCCTACTTCCTCGGCGCGGCGGTATACGGATCGGCGGAGGAGCGGCCGAACGATGGGCGAAGCAGTCCTCGATCGCGACGACAAAGGGAGAGGGAGGAACGTACAGGGAGATTAGAGCACAAGCGAACGCGTAGCAGCGCGTTCGTGCAGACTTTTTTTTTCAACTTTTGATAAAAGAAAAACGAGAGGGTGGAGCCGCAGGTGCGAGCTCCAGCTCCCAAGGCTTTGCTAAGGAAATTCACGACAATGTCGAGTCCATCACGTATGTTATACGTGAGGCCGTCGGGCCATTTATTTAGCTTAAATTTGATTTTGTGTTCTTATCTTTTGTTTTTTCCCTTTTTTAATTAATGCGAGACACTTGCATGGTAGAAGAAAGGAAGAAGAGAGAGAGAGATCTCTATTCTAGAGAGAGAGAAGCTCGGAATGGCCTTTGCAGATTTACCGCGTCGACGTTGTTTTTAAATACGTACGTTCCGCACGTAGATACGTACGGGTGAGCGACCAATATACATTTTATTCTTGTAAAGCGCGACATACATCCGTCCTTTCGAGCAACGAGTTTTGTAACGAGACACTTATTAATGTAAAAGGAGAGAACAGATATGTAAACGATAGCAGAGTGCACTTATGCTGTACGTGTCGGAGGATTCGAGCAACTTTGGTTTACCCTGCGTGGCAGAGGCAGACAGGTCGCGGTGGTCGCGCTGCTCGGTGTCCACGTATCGCGTCGACTTCGCTCGCTCCATCAATCAAGTGCCAAATTTCATTCGCACGGGGGCGCCGAGCTTGCGCGACCCGACGACCCGCTAGTCTTCCCCGATGCGTACTAATTATTTGCGTCGGAAATCACAATGGATTCTTTTTTCTAAGCGTTGTTGAATACGATGAGTGAGTGAAAATCCAAGTGCGAGTGGTGTAGATCATTGGGCATTTTGATTTTTCGCGGCATTTATGTTGTACTTTTTTGGAGCTAAATGGGGCGACGAATCCACCGCTAAACAAGCATGTGCTAAAAGAATCCTAGAAGTAGGATATATGTAACTATATGTGCTGCAAATAAAAGAATGCTATTCTTATCTAAATACGTTTTTTTGAATTCTACGAGAAATTGAATCGTAGCAATAAATTTAAGTACGAAAGGACATTTTTTAAATTTATAAAAGCTTAATCGTTTTTATGCAAAATTAAGAAACTTTTGTACCACATTTATTCAGTTTTCTATACAAATTTTGTATAACTGAAAACAATACTGTAATTATCGTAAACACTTTCACAAGTAAAAAGGATGCTGAAAATTTGTGCTTTTCTTTCAATGCATTTTTTGTAAGGTAAGCGAGAAAGCCTTTGTCCAATAATTTACATCGAGAATTTTTTTCCATGTACCCAAAAGAATACGTTGTACATCTTTTTGCGCTTTATTATTTTATCATTCGCTGCAAGCGATTACCACAACGGACCGAGGCTCCGAACTTGAAAAATGACTGTCGTTATCGCGAGCAGTGTGATTCCGCGTCTTGCGTAACCGGTCGTATTTCTTGTTTCTTGCCTCGTCTCACATATGTATGATCACTCGAACAATAGATGTAAAATTAGAAAAACGCAGTGAAGGAAATTATCGGTGATCGACGTATAGCGTTTTCCCGTTAATGCACTTGAAATATTTTTGACATTTCAAAAGATAAAAAGCCAACGCTATTTCTTGTACTATTAATTATATTAATATTATGATATTGTATTATTACATTTTTGGTTTATACTCGTAGAAATCAATATACCAGTGTTTACAGTGTGACATGTACAGTCATTATTTCTTCTTACCGAAATTCCTATAATAGCCATCACACTTAAACGCACATTGGTATTATACAAACGTTTAATTGAATGAAATATGATTTTTTGTTAAGTTAAGAATAAGTTGACACAATAATTTTGTGTATTTTTTAAT
Organism: Eurytoma adleriae; assembly: GCA_900480045.1. Lineage (NCBI taxonomy): Eukaryota > Metazoa > Arthropoda > Insecta > Hymenoptera > Eurytomidae > Eurytoma > Eurytoma adleriae. The sequence goes on from UXGC01000528.1 coordinate 35,643, forward strand.
AAGCTTATTTAAAAATCAAATATAGTGTTTAAAATTTATAATTCTTAAAAGCATTTAAATCTTTTCGACTCTTAAATATAATGAGAGAATATATTTAATTTTTAATTATATTATAAGAAAATTTATTTTACTGTAATTATTTTGGTATCCATAAAATTATGTAGAAACACAATGAAGTGTATATTATTTATTACTCCTCTATATAATTCAGTTTCTAGTAACTTAATAGCTAATGTAGATAAAAGCTATATTGTCGACGCGATCACCGATCCAAGAAGTTACAGTGCCAAATATTGCTTAAGCAGTTTTTTTAAAGATGTTAATTGGGACATTTGACATTTAAACATTTGTAAGAACAACAGTGTATAAAAATTGAATTAGCTATGTCCCTTTAGAGAAATATAACATTTCAGTACGGGTAATTCGATTTTTGTAATATCCTTGAAATCGGTGATTTTGATTGTAGTTATGTCCTCAGATATTTATAAATAAGTCATATTTTTCGCTGTAAACTTTGAAACTTAACAATCTTAAAAATGTAAAAAATTGGAGATAAGACATTATGCTGGAAAGCCGCAGGTGTTATTTATTGCTTAAAATTTGAACACGGAAACCTTACAGCTTTAGTTTACACATCTCTGAGCGAGAATTTCGCAAGAAGAAATTTTAAATTAAGAACGATGAAGTTTTACATAATAAAATTAGGAGACACTCATATTTTACATTAAATGACATAGGATACACAAGCCAAAATAAAGTAAACGTCAGCACCGTATTGAACTCTACGAAGACAAAGTTTCTGCTGAGATCAACGTTATAAAGTGAAAATTATAAACAAAAATTTTGCTAAATCAACAAAACAAAAATGTTTTTTCAGTGTGCGCTTGGAGCCGCTCTAAGTATAGAAGATCGCCCACCGCACCGACGGAAAAATGAAGCGAAAAATAAAAGAAGCAGGAAGATTCGCTCGCGGCCGCGTCTAATATCCAATTATCCGCCCGGTGGTATATCGCTCGGCGAGGTTTTAAAATAGTATAAACGCCCGCCCCCTACTCTCGCCTTCTGCATTTTCTTCTTTCTGTCTTCTCCGCAGAGTCCCATTCATAAATAGGAGGCAAAGCTCCGCCGCCATATTGACTACGCTAATCAGTCGCGCGATCCGCTATTTATTTACCGACTTCGCCTGTATGCGGTAATAATCGCTCTTTATCCCTCCTACGCTAATCGCGTCTGAAACTTAATTTTCCTCCTTTTGCAGAAAAGGAAGATTTTTGCCGGACTCGAGTGGCCTGACTCGGGGCTATTTAAAATCTCCCGTGTACGTTTGCTCGCGTGTGCGCTCGCCGCATCGGCGCGACTGACGCAGTGCACAGCTGATCAGCGATCGCGGCGCACGGCTCGTCGTCGCTCGCGGGACTCGGCGTTTTTCCTCGAGCCGACGTGCACCGTGCAGTTTCCCACGGACTCCGCATTTGCATACTCGTTAAGGTCGCGGTTTTTCCTCGATACGACGGCGGCGATAAAAAGAACAGGCGACTTGTGTACGCAGGTGCCGAGGTCAGCGCGCGTCTCCGCGAGCTTGAAGTGTTTCAGTGAAGTTTGCTCGCTCCGAGGTCGTGTGGCATGGATAATTCAGTAGATGGTGTTCGGTGAGTGTGACAGTTATTTTGTTTTTCTTTGTTTTCATCCCGGTATTCCGGCTATACAGGGTGTATAGTGTATAGAATTTTCAGATTGTTCAGATTTTTCAGGTGGGAATAATTGAATCAATGCTGCGGCGATGGAATTCCCAGTTAGCACATAATATAGGATGATAATGGTTGTTTTGACTGAGACTGTGCAGAGTGTCGTCTAGGCAATATCGGCTGTTTTGACGGGCGAAAAGCAGGAGGTTATGTTGTATGCGTGGGAGGATCGCTGCTCGACTCGTTTGTTACGGCACTTTTTTTGCAACTATGGATGATTATTGCGAACATATATCTAACTTGTTTCAAGTGTCGAAGCGTCAGGTGTTGGAAAGAAGATTGAATGCTCCATTTTGAACGATGTTTTCCTCTCAGTTGATTAATTACACAATTTAAGTCAATGGAGTATTTTAGTTTGTTGAAGCATTTATCAAATATCAGTTACCAAACAGATTTTCAATTGCCAATGATTTCTTCCTGTAAAAATTTAAAGTGCTCCAAGAATGGTGTTATCTTATCAGTATGTATGTTATCATTTTATAAATACTAAAAGTGAAGACATTTTGAAAAAGTTAATATAGAGAAAGAAATCAAGCATCTTTACTCTAAGATAATTTTAAAGAAACTTAAAAGGTACAGGTTTAGAAAGACATTGTTGATAAATTAAATATATTTATAAATTGGATTTTAATGCATTCAGTTTTTAAATGTCTTGCTTTAATTTTTTATATTTTCTTAATAGAGCTGTTTTTGAATAAATAATTATTTGTATTGTTAAAAATAATGTCCTATTAAAAATGAATTCTTTTTATTTTATTTTTGTTGAGTGGCATTTGCAATCTATCACCTGTAAAGTAAATATTAGAAAAAAGACATTCTTTCACGTGGTTATTTATAATTTTAGCTATTGAAATAAGTACATTGAAATAAGATTTTTTTATAAAAACAATTCTTTGATCAGAAATTTGATGAGTTTCCAAAAAAAATATATGTATATAATTTATATACATAAAATGATATTCACAACTAGAAGCTGAGAAACGGAATATATTAACAATTATTGTCATAAATAAAATGAAATTTAAAATCCATTAAATTGCCAAATTTTATAAATTTAATATTAATTAATGAAATGTTTCGAAGTAATTAGCATCAATCAATTTATTGCAATTCTCATTTTGACTTTTTTCAGCATTTCACGATTGGAATTTTCGAAACACTCGGGAGAAGGATTTAATTCACTGAACATTCGAGTTGTTTACGTTCAATAAAATACACTCATTTAAATTAAAAAGTGAAGACTGTGAGTCTGATACGTTTCCCACTAAAGAGTTAACAAAACAAAAAAAAAGTTGACTTACTATTTTCATTTTACTCTCAAAACAACTTTGAGATAAAAAGAAATTATTTAAAACAAATCACGCTCCTGTAGCGATTATTTAATATATCTATGTTATATTTCTCGATATTTTTTAAATTCAAATTCTCTCCAAACCGCATCTATTTCTCTTCGCCAAAAAATAGAAGTTCTTGAAAACCTCAAAACACGAAATAAATCACCTTTCTTCTCAAAAATTAATTTATCCCCATGTGTCGTTAGCGACCGAAGTACGAAATTAAGCATCTGCCGTTGCAGGAGACGGAAATGCTTCTTAATTAGTCAAGCGCGTCGCTCAGCCGTCCTTTTCCCGCAAAGCGGTCCAAAGTTCGCGCCGCTCATCAGTCCGGGCTGTCGTCCGCTTCATCGGGCTCGCGGCAGCCCAGCCGTCTCCCGCGCGCGTCCGAACTCCAGCGTCGGACAGGTGTAAATGTAAACAAAATGGCCCGGGGCTACGGCTTCGAAAAACGGCGAAAACTCCGGAGAAAATTAATTTGCCGTGCAACTCGCACCCTGGCCGAGCGCCAAATCCAAATTCTTCGCGTCTCTCCGCCGCAAGGTATTTCTTCGGCTCCCTTTTCATTTTATTTTCACGTCCAGTTTTACTGCGCGAGCTTTAAAGCATTCAATGACTTTATCTGAATTTTCCGCGATACTGGTATATGCCTTTCAATTTTATATATGAGAAAACGATATAGAATTTGGATTTACAGTCAGGTTCTTATGAGTTCCGGGGTTATATACATCTTTTAATTAATTTGGATTTTAATCGTTTTAATTTTGAGATTTTCAAGGTATTTTTCCTTTTTTTTCAATTGAATTACACCACCGTCAGTAAAATTTACTTCCGTATAAATTTACTTCAATGGCTTTCTAAATCGTATCTTGCACCGTTTCTATTTTTTGCCATTAAGTTTCCTTTTTATCGGTTTGAACTCTACTACGTAGGGATTACAGTCCGTTAAGTTAATTTCGTATTAGACTAACGGATTATTAACTGTGCGAAAGTAGTTTTCCCTATTATATAGCTTTAATTTTATGCAAATATCAAGCACACGTTATATTAGACTCCAAGTGCAATAATTATGTTGTCGACTTAAGCATAAACTTCCAATAGTTGAATAGTTAATTTACACTTTAGTAGCATATGCGTGCTGTGCCATTCTGCTGAATCCATATCTATACAAATTATTTAAATTTTTAACTGTTTCTTTAAACGTTATTGTAATTTACATTTTCGACGTTTCTTTCAAGCCAATTTGTCAAATTAACTTGAATTTCTTCTTAAAAATTAATTTCTACCCATATTTCGTGAGCCGCCGAAGTTCGACTTAAATTTCACAATCTGTACACCCTAATCATCGACTACTGTCCAAAAAAAAATTCCTACACAATCCATCTCCAATCGCAAAATTTCAATGACCTTCCTCGAAGACAGACCTCCTCGCAGAGTTCACGTAGCGAGTTTAAATTTTCAATTCCCGGTATCGCTAATGCGCTCGTCGCTCGGGCGCACCTCCCTGCCCGTCCCAAAAGGTATCAAAGACAAAGTCGCCGGCCGCTGACAAATGAAGCGAAGTCGCACAAAGCCATCAAAGAAGTCGCGCGACGCTTTGCACTCGCTCGCTCACGTGCCGTTAAGAGGGAGGAGAGAGGAACGGGCGTGCGCGCTCTCCTCGCCGGCGGTGCAAGCGCGCTACCCGGTCCCGGCTAATTATGCGGCATGCGACCGGACAGGTGTCCGCCCTTGCACCGCGCGCCCCGGCGCATTTTCCTCGTGCCTCCCCCTCCTCCGGCCCGCGCACCCTCGAAAATGGGTCGGCCGGTTTATAAATACGAGCCGTATCTTCATCTTCCCTTCCGGCCGGCGCGTATCTTGCCCGTTGTGCGCGCCCGCCTCTCCTTTCTCCTCCTCGGCGCGGATAGTTATCGCGTCGCGGGCGCGCAGTCCGCCCCAAGGTCCGCGAGCGCCGCGACTTCGCGTCGCGGTTCGCTCGTTGGCAGCGTTGCTTCTTGCTCGGCGGAGGCTCGCGCGTCCTGTTGGTTTTGCCATTCAAGTTGGACGACGTTGCTGCAGTCGTGGCACGTGTTTGAGACGGAAAGAGAAAGAGAGAGGGAGAGTTGAAGTTGTACCAAATGCGGCGATCGGTTGATTGACTTTTTTAGTATTGCTGTTGAACGATGCAAGCTTATTGTGCTCGTTTTGTAGTTGGTAAGAAAAACGTTCGGTCTTTACGGTGTAATTTTAAATTTATCTTGATTTCATTAAAATTGGTTTAAAAATTCATATCAACTATGTCTTTACTGCAATTGCAGTAAAGATAAATAACAATATCAATTTTGACGATACAACACAACAAATTTTCTTTCGTTCACACATCGATGTTTCTCTCATTAATTCTGAGAAATGAGATCTTCACCTGAGAAAAATATATTATTTTCTATCATAATTTAATTAAGTGTATGTATTAATTAAAACCGCTATAAAAAATACCAAAAATTGGCTTTAGAAAGCATAAAAAAATTAGTTTTAAATTATTCCTATATAAAAGAAAATAAACCATGTCGTTATGAAAAATGATATACTTGGAAGCAGGTAGTTGCGACTAGAAGGATGGGGGCACACGATGGGGGAGTGCCACTGCTCTAAAATCGCCGCCATGCAGCTGTTCCATGAGCTGAAGCAGCAGTTTCCTGCGCTCCCCGATCACGTCGTCTCTCAGTGCATCGTTCAGGTACATCGTTGGAGTGTCGTAACCCAAGGACCTGGTTCATCCTTTGTTTCTTCTAACTCTTTCGTCAAAGGACGAAACTCAATGTTTGACCGTTTTGTGTTATTAACAGGCTATTACTCAAATTTTTGTCTATGCATGGAGGGTGTCTTAACAATGAAACTGTGACTAATACGATGTTCAGATTTGGTACCAAGGAGAGAAACTTCCTTGAATGTTTTATTTGACATAACCAAGAGTATAATTAAATAAGTACTAAAATTTACCTTAGAGATGTTTATAGCGCATTTAGCTATAAACATCTCTAAATCTGGAGGAGTGAAATGCACTCTATTCAAATTCAAATGATTTCTTATTAAGAAATAATTGAATCTGAAAAGTAATTGTTCTCTATTCCAGCTTTAGATTTAAATCGACAAAATGTGTACCTACATAATCCTCTCGTAATGTAAAAGAATGAAAAACTATTCGACTCGAGTGGAAACTCAGCTATTCGTTAAAATTCGCTCACCTTTTCTAAAACAGAGTACAGAGTTTCCACTCGAACAAATTTATTCTCTCTTTCAGAATCTTACCCTCTCGATCTCAACGAATCATTTACACATGCGATTTCATTGCAGAACAGCTACGACAGGGAGACATGCGCGCGGAGCCTGCGAGCCGTGCAGGAGTCGCGACCGCCGCCAGGTGCGTTCCCGCCGCCCCCGCCCCCGCCCGACGACTCCGCCGCAGTGAGCTTCGCCATGGAGCCGAGGGCCGAGCCCGTCGCCGCGCAGCCGAGTCGCAGCGAGCCTCCCTCGCCCGGGGCCCACCGGGCCCTGAGACCCGCCTCCCTGGACGTCGGGACGGGCCGTCGCCGCCACAGCGACTCGCAGCCCCGGCAGCTGCGCTCGTCCACGGAGCAGCGGGATTTCGCCGGCGAGCCGGGCGCGATCTGCGCCGAGCTTAGTCCTGGATTCAAGCTCAACGTCAACGTCGCCACGCATACGCCGGCTAGTAGCGGTGCGTTTTTATAAATTCGCGTGCTTTTTTTGTAGAGGCATGGGAAAATGTGACGTGATGTACTCATTGTTATGCAGGCCTGTAAAGTAAGATATGAGATCGAAGAACAAATAGTACACTTTTAGAAGATGACTTTAGAAATAATGTGAGTTATGCGTAGATTTCCACGTCAATTATAAAATTTAATTGAAAAATGGAATATTAAATTTGCACTGTTCTCTAAAATGTATACTTTTTGCGTTAGAAGTGCTTAAGTAGGTATTACTAAATTACTGTAATTTTCCAACAGCATCTTCCTCAAGTGTACTTATGATCAATAAGATGTTATTTATTTAACAAGATATTTCGTTAAAAAGTAAATGAGAATATTTATATTGAAATTGGCATGTACTGTTTTTACAAAGTGATAAATATTTCCGGCTGCACTGTGACGATAGCTTTTTTGAAGACATCTACTTCCGGTACTAAAACTAAAAACACTCTTTTCGTGCAGTGACGAGATACATTTTAAGGGAACATAACGACACTTTCTGAGATTCGACAAGCGAACTAATAAAAAATTCGACCTGTTTTACAGACTACGGGGTTGCGTCGCCGCAGCCGGGAGTGACACCGAGCGAGTCGGGGCCCCGGAGCGTCACCTCGGTGAGCCTGACGCTGCGGCCGCCCACATCGGAGCCGCAGCCGCCCATCGATATAAGCTCGCAGGGTTCGAATCTCACGTACTCCACCTCCTCGATGGACCCGCGCGGCTTCCAGAGCCGACTGCAGATCAGCATCGGCCACGGGAGCGGAGCGGGGGCCCGGGTCAAGCCGCCGCCCGTGCCCCAGAGACCCAGCAGTCTGACCACCGTCGTCCACAATCCGAGCCCTGCTAGTAGCCCTTCGGGTCAGTTCAATTACCGGGTACAAATTGTATCCTACTGGAAATTGTCTAGTCTAGTTCTTTTTACCATCAACGGAAGGTTTTTTACCCATTGGTTATTTTTTTAAAATGTCCATAATTACCTGAAAATGTCGATTGAATGTTAATGTTTATACAGTACAATTAATTGTTGATGTTTACAGTATAATTTTGTAGAAGTTTATTGAAGATGTTTCAAAGTGTGCAGAAAACAAATTTACAAGAAAAAGCATTGCGAATGAAAAGCATAAATTTTTCCTTTGTTTGAATAGTATGCCAGATAAGAAAAAACAATATTTTTCTTTAGCATAACAATCGCGTCACTGAAATGTGCGCGCATGCTTTTTCTTATCAGACTAGAAATACACACTTAGCCTTCGATTTTGTTCTCCTATTTCTCTCTTGTAATATTTCAAAACAGAATTGCTTCGGCTTACAGTTGTTAGGTCGTTCAAAAATAGCAAACACTTAAAATTGTTCATCTGTTAAATTTAAAGTGAATATAAGGCGCAATAATAACAATAATAATACAATAAATTCGTAGGACTACCGGTGTGTCCGATGCCGAGGTCAACGACGACGGTGAGCGCCCCAACGACACCCTCGGGTCCGGCGCAGAGCGGACCGTCGCCGCCGAGCAGTCTACCGGCGACGCCGCTGGACGCCCCGTCGACGAGCCTCGGCGCGATACCGCGAACTCCGAAACCAAAGCCCAAGCCCAGGACCAAACACGCGACTCAGCCTGAGCCGGAGCCCGATCCTACGACCGACGAGCCTCAGTCGCGTCCTGAGTCCAGCAAACCGCAGCAACAGCCCCAGTATCCAGAGGAGTACCGCGAAATCCTGGATGAAGGTAATTTTCCATTTTTTTCGTTATTTTAATTTATGTCGTTTTATAAAATTTGATATTAAATTGTTTTTTACAGGTAATTTCGATTGTCGTAATATTCTGGTATTTAAGAAATCATGTATAGGATGTACATATTTTTTACATAATGGTGACTGCACAATCCAGCGTTTTCTATTGAACGCATCAATTGTAAAAAATATAGTTTAATTAGCTAGACCTCCGATACAGTTAACCGACCTCGTGTAATGCTTTATAAGTACACCACCGCGACTCGAGGTAGACACTCGGTCGGCTTGCGTACACGGACGTACACGCCCACGTTTGCGGAAGATATTTACGCATTCTTGAACCACACCGCGGGCTATACATAGCACCCACGGGAATCTTCGCTACAAATCCGTTAGTCACCTGAAGCTAACTTTCTATTTTTAGTTGCCTAATTACCTTTTATATTTTTGATATACTTAATTATAAAAAAAAATTAATAATTTACATTGAGAATATCATGGTAGTTATAAATCATTTGTTGAGATAAAATGTTAGGAATCTCTTTTGAAGTCGCTGCATTTAATTTTTACGGCATAAAAATATACGCATTCGAAACAATTTAGAAAATTGAGATTAATAGAAATATTTTTTAAGCCAACTCCGTAGATTGTAATTAAAAAAACTTAAAAAATATTCTAGTAGGTTCATAAATTTTGATTTTTTGTATTTCTTTTCAATTTTGCAGTTCCTGATGAGTACAAGTCATTAATTTTCGAGCATCTTTATAAGAAGGATCAAATGGCCAAAGCAGTAGATGAATCAGAAAAAGAACTGGAGTCTTTAAAAAAAGAAATTGATATGTTGTCAGATCCTGAGACGAGTACCGCTTTGAAGGTAAGAACTCTAAAATTATATGAATCCAAATTTTACAATGTGTAAATTTATTCGCATTAATATCAAGATTTTCTTTGCAGGATTACGAAAGAGAGCTGCGAAGTCAAATATACCGATTGCAATTGGAGTGTGAAAGACTGACCGAAGAAGTCGATAGCCACTCTGATTCACAAAGTATGAAAATAACAATAATCAATGCAAGGAATTAATTTAACTGTCAAAAAAAAGGAAACGCTTGTCTTTAAATTTCAGTCCCACTCGGCGAAACCGACGAGGAGTTTTATAAGAGCATATACACTGGGCAACAGTTTGATGTCCCTGAAACAGTGAGTCAAGCACCTCCGCCTTTGCCCAGCGAACCACCAGCCTGGGAGCCCGTACCAAGAGCGATAGAAGACCCAGACGACGCGGACGGTCCCGCGTGGGTCTGTCCCAAGTGTACGTTCGCCAATCATCCGCTGTTGAACAAATGCGAGGAGTGCGACACACCCAGGGTGTTTGAAAGCGCCCAAGGTACGGGATTCAGTACAAATTCGACGACATCCAGATGATGAAACTCGAACTCATCGAAACTCCCCCACCAGTGTTTTAAATAACTGCATGTGTGATGTGTGCGTTGCGTGATGAATATGGAATAACAGCAACTTGCGATTTATGCTATTTATGTTTTAACTGCGACCGTGGTAAATCGGTACTTCCGTCGCTCTGTGATAAAGCCTAACTGAAGTTTTACAAATATACATGATATGGCTCATAGCAATAACCCAAAGCTGCAACCCCTAATTTTTTATCTTTTTCTTAATAAACTTTGAACATTCAACGTATTGTGTTTAAATATAAGAAGCTTTCATTCTCTTATAATAAAAATCTCAATCTATTTTTTAAAGATTTTTTCTTTTATTTAATGTCTCTCCTCTCCAATTAGAATTTTATTTTTAGTTTGCTTGTTTAACAGTTTGTCTTTTTTTTTAACGATTACAATTGTTAATGTTGGAAAGTATCTTTTTTATTTTTATTTTTGTATAGGTGAAACTCAAGACATTCATATACGAGTTACACATCATCATAATTTTTCACCTCAACGTAAGTATTGTATGACAATTATTGGAATGATTAAGAAACTTTCAATATAAGTTATAAAAATGTAAATTTTGCTCAATCAAATTGTATTTTTTTGTTTTTATTTACAGGCACAGTCCACAATTGGGTGGTATAAAATGAACTGAATTTTTTAGAAAACTTGAAATTGTACATATATATCAGAAACTTATTTATTAAGAATTTAGAAATGACTGACCTAAGTACATGTGAATAATGTTATTTTCATTTTTTAATTTAAAATTAAAGTGTATAAGGTAATAAGAATAATAAAAATAAATTATTGATAAATACTTATCATTGTACTTACTTATTATTGTAGAAAAAAATACTTTATTTAATTCTAGTCAATGAAAATGTAAGTTTTTTATTTTAAATAGTATTTTTATAAATCTATATTTTGCTTATTTTTAATCTATATCATTGTTAAATAAAAAAAGTACCTAGATATCTAGATATGACCAACAATAACATATATCCAGTAGTAAAAATTGTTATATTGCAGTTCCACGTTCAAGATTAAGTTTCGTTTCTTTTGTATATTCTCCATAAAATCGGTCCAGCTTTTGGTTAAATTTGGCATTTCTTTCATTGATGTAATCGATGTCTGCATCATCATTGTGTGTTCTCCTTCGACTGTATTTTTCTCGTTTTGCCACTCTGTAAAATTGAGATTAATCATAAGTATTAGATGTATTTAAATGATAAGAATTCAGTATAAGTAAAAATGTTAAAAACGTACTGTTTTTCTAAGTCGGTAACCATTTTGTCGATTGCTTCTTTTTTGTCTACATGCAGCCCATGTAAAATTGTGTTTCTGTCTCCATAAAAAGCTGGACCCAACTTTTCTTTCGCTTCTTCATAAGCTTCCATATTCGGCTTTATGCCTTTAACTAACTGTTTATACTGTCTTATTGTAGCTTGCTCAAAATCAGCAAATCCATCGTTAGGTGAAATCTTTTTCCTTTTCCTGGATAATCTTTCTGCTTCGATTGCATCTATGTTCAAGAGTTTTGTTCTCTCGTAGTTGAGTCCCTAAAAAATTAACATTATAACAAATTTATAATTCAGTAACATTCGATCAATAAATATTTTTTTATAAATTTTAAAATTTTAGTAACTATCATGAATATTTTACCTTTTCTTCAGCTTCTTTCCTGGCTTTTTCATCGTTCAATATCCAGTCTGCTTGACGTTTACGAGCTTCCCAATTTGCAGGGAGCTTCTTTTTTTTATCCTCTTCCACGACCTCTTTATGGTTTTGTTGACGAGCTTCATTCTAAAAGAGATGAAAAATATATTAAACTTCTGCACGTAAAGAATAAGTATAAGTCTTTTTAAAATATCAAAATAAACATTGACGAGGTTAGTTTCTGTTTATACGTACTCTTTTCAGATGTAGATCCTTTAACCGTTTCATTCGCTCAGCTTGTTTTTCAGCAAATGTCTTTGCACTTGACGATGCTTCTTCACTCATGTTTTTAAATATACCTTGTCAAATCTACCGTTAAAAACAAAAATAAATGTTGATCGCGTACACTATACTGCGTCAAAAATAAGCTGATCGTGTAACCTCAAACTAGGCATTAGCAGACGCTCCCAATGGCGTCAGTGCGTCACTAGACTGCAGGAGAATGCACAAGCAACCGCGTCGACACTGTCCGGCAGGATCGTGCTTGGAGTGGGAGGAGAGTAAGAGATGTCTGCTTGACATAGCTTCCCCCACTCCATACACGATCCGGTCGGACAGTGTCAATATAGGTGTTGGTGCTTTATTTATTAAATGTAAAATCACAGCGAAAGTGTCGGAGTAAGGGCGCGAAATTATTTACATATTAATAAATATTCTCAAATGAAAATTAAGTTACATCTTTGTTATATTCTTTCTTAACAAACATTCTACTTATTCAAATCGATAGGAAGTTTAATTTTTTAAAGCACTTTCACGCGTTGTTTCCAATAAGTATTAATTTATAATTTATAAGGTAGTACAATCTGATGATCATCAACAAAAACATCGTAGATTACAATTTTTATTATTATTCATTATTGTTACATTGCAGTTGTTGTTAATTTTGTTGTAATTTTGTCAATTGCTTTATATATGTACAAAGAAACAATATTTCATCAAGAGTATAAGTTTTTTTTTTAATCAATCGAACAACAACAGATTTACAATATAATGTATGGAGCAAAACACTAAAGAAGCTTTTTTCACAAACTTTTTTTAAAATTTCTCTTTTTCTTTTAAACATCTTTTTAATTTTTAACAGAAGCACTAATGACAATACTAAAACGGAAAAACTTACGTGCTATAATACACGCCTCGCTAGATCTAGCCGATTAAAGTCGATTCATTTCATGATTGAAAATCATCAAAATTAATCAAATTTAATAAACTTTAATTGGCTATTTCTAGAGAGCGATAAACAACAATAAAGACTAATCACAAAAACTTGGAACTTCTTCAATGTTTTGGCGCTAGTCCTTTATAAATCTAATCGGTAAATCGGCGATTAAGATTGCGTCCGAAAAGCGCTGTGCGTATTTGCGGAACTAATTTTTGGGCAATCAGCTCCAGTCTGCTCTCCAGTGTGTTGACAATCTTTATGCGTCCTAAAAATTAATTGTACATTTAATTGAATAAATATTTCAAACATTCACTTTTTTTTTAAATAATTAATAATTTTTAATTATTTTAAGTTGATTAAGAACCATATTCGTTAATTGATATTTTGCAAAATATGTTTACCTCGTGCAGCCAAAAGTTCAACACCTCCACAACTCTCAGGAGGCACGAAATTTTCTGGGTCAAGTTTAATAACAACTTCCTTTTTAGAAAGACTTTTATACTGTGCTTGGATACCAGGTATGAGTGATTCTAATAAGGGATGATCTACCTGTCGTGCCCTGACTACAACAGTATTTTCCAAAAGCTGTAAAACAAATATCATTGTATTTTAGTTTTTTGAAAAAGAACTTAATAAAATTGTAAGATTTCATTAATACCTGGAAGAGTCCTTGAAGAATTAACAAATTCAGAATTTCAGAGTATTTTCCTTGATCTCTTGTAACTTCGCCTAATCGCTTCCTAGCATCATCTAAAACTGTCCTTACGTGATCTTCACGAACTTTCAATACCTTCAGCCGAGCTTGATTAAGCATATTGGAAGATTGACTATAAAAAATGAATGATGGAATTATTATTTAATTTAAGATTTCAAAAAGTAATGAAGTTTAAGACTTTTAAATACTCACATTTTCTTTTGCAATTCAACCTGTTTCTCTTTCTTTTCATAATATTCCATAATCTTCAAACGTTGTTGCTGCACCAGTCGGCCCTTTTCAATGTTAAACTCTTCCTCTGCCTTAGCATCTATTTCTTCTGCCTTCTCATTGGCCTCTTGTTCGATGAAGGCCATCATATGCTTAATCTGAAATACCACAAAGATATATATTCAAGAAAGGACCATTGCTTGATTAATTCGATGACACAAAAATACATATTGTTTGGCTATACAGTTTATAGTAGAATCCGATCCACTTGAGCTTTAATGTTTTTAAACATTTGTAAATAAATGCAGTGGTATTGCAAAGTCAACTTTAAAGTTAATATTTAAAATTCACAATCAATGAATTATCTTACAGCAATTTACAAATTATAATCTGAAATCCAATTCTGACAATCATCTGTTCTCACTGTTAAGTCATTAATAAATAAAGAATGCAAAATTTGACAAATTTCCAAGACCTCATAAAACCCCAACATTGACGTTGGCCCTGAAGTCCCACCAAAGCCATAATCCAGTCGCGATTTGCCGACCCATCATCGAGCAATGACAGACAATAATCACGGCCCGCGGAAGATGCTCTCGGGGAAGAGCCACCCTGACTAACCTGCTTCTGAACGTCAGCATCGCTGAGAGCCATGTTTGCTCGTGTGTGCGCTGTCGCGCCTCGCGTACGAGCTGCTAAAAGTGAAGAGAAGGCCGACGGCTCAGCGGGACACCCCGTAGACTGCTCGGAGAGCTGGGAGATCGGCGCAGTACGTCAACGCCCAGGTCTGGCCTGCGGAGCTGAACGTCGACGGGAGTGTAGTCTCGTGAGACGCGCTTCTGCTCCGATCCGTCCGCACGCGCCTCCGGGGCATGCGCGCTCTGCCCCTCTCGCTCGCACCCACGGCGAGCCGCTCGCTCCGTCCTCGTCGCCAGGCCTTCTGCTCACATGACGATCATATGACCAGCCGTGCGAGCGCCTCTGCCGTGCGGTACCCGCACCCTTTCTACTGATTTATCGTTTTTTTTTATCAGCCGAGCACGATCCTGGTCTCCCGATAAGATCCAAACAATTTTGTATTTATAATTCTGTGTTGATGTGGACGCGCGAATACAATTTCGTTGGATATGACTCGATGTAAATAGAAGGTTTCACGAGGAAAATGTATACACTGTTGAGTGGATTTTACAGGTATCTCGTGCAAAAGGATGAGTACTTTGTACTTATACTGGGTCTTGATAATGCCGGCAAAACTGTAAGGAAATGAGAAAAATTTCGTAAGATAACCTCTTTGTTATTGTTTACTGGAAGTTTATTTCATTGTTTTTGTTGTAGACTTACTTGGAGGTGGCCAAAACAAAATTTACAAAAAATTACAAAGGTATGAATCCTAGCAAAATTACAACGACTGTGGGATTAAACATAGGAAAAATTGACATTGATGGAGTGCGACTTAATTTTTGGGACCTTGGAGGACAAGAGGAACTGCAATCTTTGTGGGACAAGGTATCCAAGTGTTTATTAATACAATTCTCTTAAAGTAATTAGTTTAAAACATTTTTTTTGTTTAGTATTACGCGGAATCACATGCTGTAATTTATATTGTTGACTCCTCCGATAGGGATAGAATACCAGTTTCTAAAGAAACTTTTGGTTTGTATAACTATATTTTTACTTATATAGTAATAACATGAAACCTTAATTCTTATGAGATAAATGTAAATTATTTAAATTAATTATTGTAGACAAAGTTATTTCATCTGAACATCTTCAAGGTGTTCCACTCTTAGTATTAGCTAACAAACAAGATATTCCAGACTGTATGGGTGTAAGAGATGTGAAACCCATTTTCAATCAAAATGCTCATTTAATCGGAAGAAGAGATTGCATTGTCATGCCTGTTTCTGCTCTAAATGGGTATGTAAAATTTATGATTTTCAAATGTTTGTGCTTTAAAATAATTTAAATCTTCTTTTTTATTATAGAGAAGGAGTGGATGAAGGAATTCATTGGCTAGTTGACTGTATTAAAAGAAATAGTGATATACGGCCTCCTAGAAATCAAGATAATAATTGTATAACTTAAATTTCATTTGACATTCCATTATGCATTAAATTATAAATTACTACTATTTTACAGATAGATTTTACATAAATATTTATATCATAAAATAAAATTGTTTTTGTTTTTTAAATGACTGAATTTATTAAACTAAAATTAAAAAGAATTTTGTACAGAATAACTTATATAGTTTATATTAAATTTTTAAAAAATATAGAATTGTTCAAAATCTATGTCAGAGCTGGCACATGGATTAATACTGAATACCTGTACACATAGCACACCTGCTGATAGCGGGGCATACATATGTGGAGATAAGAGATAACAAGCTCTGACTGCTCTGGTCGAGCTTTCTATTATATTAGTGATAATTGATAAAGAGCTGAGCAGTGTTGAGGAGAACATACGGGTAGTGTAGAATTGCATCTGTAAGTCTCAATCGTTGCTTTTATATGAACCATTAAGTTTTGCTTTTTTAAATCATGTGGCCATATTACGAAACTGATGATTGGAGTATTTTACCACCAGAGCTTAATAGAAGGTAATATGAGCAATTTTTTAACGAGAATCTATTCAATAAATGTGTTTAAATCTTTAAAAAAAGTCATCAGAACATTGTATCTTATAGCAAAATCTTATCTTCATTATTTGATTTTACTTTTTTTAAAATAAAAAGATTAAAATGTGCTGCATATATTTGATAGAATCAATTTAGAAGAGGTGCTTGTGATCCAAATACATTTTGATTGTGAATACAGTTGAAGGTAAGAATTTATAAAATAGTGATTAAAAACGAAAATCGATGACTTTTAATATTTATTAAACTTAATTATCATTCTTTTTTTTTAAATGGCATTTTAAAGTGTTGGAAGCGTCATTTTTTATAAATATAAATAACAAACGTTGCAAAGACAAACATTTAAGCACACATTTAACAATTACGTAATTGCACAGACCTGCAAATAATTAATCTATTAATATCATTGGAGTATTATGCGAATAATATAGTGTATATGTAGGTGATATATATATATGACGTAAATTTGATAAAAGTGCGTTGAACAGCCATGTTGGTATTTATGAATCAGCAGCCTACTCATAGATTAATAGATTCTTCTCGAGGTTTTCTTTAAAAGACCAGTAAACATTTACTTTATAAAAGAGTCTTATCATGTTTTAAACAAATGTAAGACTTTATTGTAAGCACACATACCGTCTATTACTTTATTTATTTATAATTTGTAAACATAATATCTTAATAAGCATAGCTAAAAAAATCATGCAATAATATTTATTACGTTAAAGTAACAATTAACGTTATTTTCGTAATAAAATTAAACGAAAACGATCGCACGGCAAATTTTCGAATTCTCCCGCGCGAGCCTGCTCGCGCCGCGAGAACGGCACTGCAGCGAGTTTCAATATATCGCGGCAACGTCGCGAATCAGCGATCCTGTGCCCCCGTGGTAGCCGTGCAGCGACAGTAGTAGTGCTAGTGCTGGACGCCCGTGGGTGCATAGTGGTGGGTGATTCGACCCCGTGTCCGCGCGTAGATCGCTGGTAGTGTGCTGCCCTGGGTGTCCGCAGCGGCTCGCGCGCGAGTTCTGCACTGCGTGTACGTCGGGAAGGCTCCGCGCATATCTCCCCCCGGAGCTACCAGGTACCTCCTCACCTCCCGCCCGCGACCCGTCCTCGGCTATATACACTCCCGACCGGACCGGGGCTCAGCCTGCCAGGCCGTTGCATCCGTTCTTTCAGGCCCGCGAACGCCCAGCGCCGGGCCCCGCGACTCCCCGTCCCCCGATACATCCCTCGCCCGCAGGTCAATGTTGTTTGCACAAGTGCGTCCTCGCTAACTGACGTTCCTTTTTTTTTCTCTCATTGTCATTTGCGTCAACGTCGAATTGATCGAGGCTGCTCCGCGAGATGTTGACAAGTGAATCAGGCTCGCTCCGTCCTATAGTGGCAAAGTGTGCGCAAGGGTCACGTCTGCTGTAGTCGAGTGCCTATACATCGTCGCTTTTGTACGGCGTGCACCGAGAGAGGATCGAGGTGTGTGCACGCGCTTTTCACTTCTCTGCCAATTGACTGAATTCTCTCGCGGGCGGCCGTGGGTGTGCATTTCGTTTGGCCGCGGCGGCCGTGTGTGCGCGCGAGTGTGGGTGCAGTACGGCACGTTACAAGGTGCGGTGAGGGCGCCAAACTCGTCGTCGTCGTCGCCGTAGTGCTACGAGGAAAAACAGGCGCCAGGGAGCCTCCGCTCACCGGGGGGACTGTAATAGGCGTACGCACACGCGTGCGGTATATACGCTTGCTACGTGTGACTTTTCGCCTCCTCCCGGCCCGTGGGCGAGAGCTGCGCGCAGGTGGGTGTTCTGCGCGCGCGTGCCAAGAGACTCGAAAGACGTGTGCGGTCTCCCCCTTGACCGCCGAGGCACACGTACACACTCCTCTCTGCGCTTCTTCTTTTTTTTTCCATTTATTTCCTCCTCCGGCTCCATTGTGCATTCGCGGCGTTTAGCTCCGCAGTCTGGACGCGTGTGCATGCCTCGCGCCTGGCTTCCTGAGTGTGTACCTGGCCTGGAGCGTGCGGCAGCCGCACGACAGCTGTACGCACTGTGGTGCTCGAGTCGCGGCACGACGAGCCCCGTTCGGTCGGCGATTGAGCCGCAGCATTCGATCGAAATCCATCGGCCGAGCCTCTGCCCGTTAAGGTTAATACAGTGTGTCCGATGCGACGATTCGATCCGTGACACTTTTATTTTATGAGCAGGTCCATTTATGGTTTCTGATTCAATAATTCAGCGCCTCGGCGAGTTACTTGCCTCGTTGTTTGATTGAGAGCTCGTTTTCATTCTTCTGCACATTACATTCTTTGGATTAACATTTTATTAGAATAACGTCTCTTTCATTGATGTCAAGTGAATATCTTTTGAAGTCTTTATCAAGGTTTTGATTAGCATTTCTGTTTATATTCCAGTATTCCTCTCTGCTCCAATATTTTTTTTTGGAGCACTCGAACTAGTAATTATGTTTTTTAAAGGATATCGTATTTTACATTCTTTAGTGTCTTTCTGAATATTTTTTATTGTTCTTTAAATGAGCTTGGCTAAATCCTTTAGAATAAGGAATATCGTAATTGCATATCTTTTAGTAATCTGATACATTATGCATTACAAATCTTCAGTTCGTAGTTTTCAAGGAAGTGAGTTCTGTATAATGCCCAAATGATGTTTCTGACAATTTATGACTTTAATTTAAGGCTTTACATTTGTTAGCAATTCAATCTTTACTTAATTTAATGAAAATCTCTTGCTTCTGTACTTGCCTTTGATAGTTTTAGTTATTTGACCTTAGGATATGTAAATTCTTCAAATTTTTGTAAATTTACTTAAGCATTTTTCATTTATTATTATATTGGGTAAATAGAAAAATGCACTAGTAAAGTAAAACAGTTGCTTTTCTCTCCTCCATGTATCATGCCTTATATGCTTTTTGTTTGTTACTACTGTATATTAAAAGTGTTTTTTCTTGTTGCGAAAGAAAAAAATTATTATAATGTAATAAGATCTAAAGCATAATTTAAAATAATTGTTTTCATCAACTTTGTACAGTCATATATTATATCACTGGTATATGTCTAACAGGACAAGACGAGCTTGCCAGAATTGTGCGCAGTAACTAACTTCAAGCTAAAATTTGTTTGTCTTTGCAACAGTGGCCGGAGAAGTGCCGACCAAAAAGCTGAAAAACAATGAACGCTTCAGAACATGGGTAAATGTCCCCTTCTATATGTTTGCCAAATAAAAAAGATCATTCCATTCATTAACTATTTCTTTGTGTAATTGCCACACTTACAATGGCAAAAGAGTGTTTGAATGTGTGTAATCCAGCATGGGTGTGTACTTATTTCAGGTTTAACCCAGCCTTTAACATGGCCTCCATTAAACAAGCCATCAACGAGGCAGTGGAGAGAGGTGGGTTTTTACCTTTTTCTAGTGTTTATTCTTGTTTTCAAATCAGAGCACGATTTCTCTTTATCATTTTCACTGCTTTTACATTCTCATTAGTAATACTTTTTTGATATGGTCATTACTGTACAAAAGAGAAATTTTGATCTAAATTGAAAAATGATTACTTTTTTATTAAGATATACTTTTTAAATATTTGTTAAATTGAAGGTATCTTATCAATGAATTACTTTGTCAAAGATAATTTCAATCTGATTTAAAGTGCTGATAAAAATTGAAATGTTTACAATTTTTCTATTAATAAATCATATAATAAATATTTTTCAAAAACTTTTACTTAGAATAATATGATCATGCATTTCTTCTATATAAAATTCTATATAAAATTGTATAAAAAAGTATAAAATTAAATTTTTTAAAATGCTCTGCACATAACACATTGCTATCATCTAACCACACTGTGCACTGATAACATATTGTTAATTATAAGTTTCAACAGTGAGAATGCCAGCTCCTACACGGCTAAGGGATCTCATACGACAAATTCGAGCAGCAAGAACTGCTGCTGAAGAAAGAACAGTCGTCAACAAGGAGTGTGCATATATTCGATCAACATTCAGGGAAGAAGACAGTGTTTGGAGATGTCGCAACATTGCTAAACTTCTGTACATTCATATGCTAGGGTAAATATATGTGCTTATACAATTAAATTTGCTAATCAGGACAAAAATTATAAATTCTTAAGTTATGAAAAATTAAATAACTAAATCCATTGTGAATTTTAGATATCCAGCACACTTTGGACAATTGGAATGTTTAAAGTTAATTGCCTCTACAAGGTTTACCGACAAACGAATTGGATATCTTGGAGCAATGCTTCTTCTTGATGAACGACAAGATGTACATTTACTTATAACAAATTCCTTAAAAAAGTATAATATTATTTTTTAGTATTATTTTTTATAAAAAACAAAATATCACATTTTTTTATTTTATTATAGTGACTTGAATAGTTCTACACAGTTTGTAATTGGTTTGGCATTATGTACTCTTGGTGCAATAGCTTCACCTGAAATGGCAAGAGATCTTGCAGCAGAAGTTGAAAGATTAATGAAATCTCCAAATGCGTATATAAGAAAAAAGGCAGCTTTATGTGCTTTTCGAATAATCAGACGTGTACCAGAACTGATGGAGATGTTTTTACCAGCCACCAGAAGTTTATTATCAGAAAAAAATCATGGTGTCTTAATCACAGGAGTTACACTTATTACAGAAATGTGCGAGAACAGCATTGATACTTTAAATCATTTCAAAAAGGTTAGTTAGAACAAATTTTATAACTTTTTATGCCACACTTTGTACATCAAAAACATTCAACTGGGATGCGCAAAACTTAGGTGTACTGAATTAGCAATGTCTTACAAAAAATATGTTTTTAAATCGTTATTAATGCAAGACACAAGTTTTATTTTTGAAATTTTTAAAACTACAAAATATAATTTTGTTCTATTTAGGAATGCGGCCATCGAGAGGTAATTGCGAAATGCTAAATGTTTCTTTCGCATGATACGCTTGGCATATTGAAATGCAGGCTTTGCTAATTATATTCTATCAGATCGTATTTGTAAACTTATTATTCACAAACAAACTTTTATCACGTACTTATAATAGTATTACAAAACAATCAAAAATTTAAATTGTTACATTTACAGAAAGCTTAATTTTTCTAAGTATCTGTAATTTATACAAAACATTTTTTATTAATTTTATACTATTTAAATAATAGAAATTGCATGATTATTATTTACATGTTTATCACAATATTTTTAAAATCAATTTCCCAATCTTAATTGTTTATTCTTTCTACATTTAGTTCAATAACATTAAAAATAATTCTTGTTTATGGCAGACATTCAGAAAAAATGTTGAATAAACTTTACTATGTATCTTGTAATTTTGATGTTCACAGGTGTTTCTCCTCTGCACTTTATGTGGACTTAAATTTACCTTCGGTAGACAAAAATAGAATAACATCGTTTTTTTCTTTTGCAGATTGTGCCAAATTTGGTCAGGATTCTCAAGAATTTGATTCTTGCTGGTTATTCTCCAGAGCACGATGTATCCGGTGTATCAGATCCATTTTTGCAGGTTAAAATCTTACGCCTTTTACGAATCTTGGGACGTAATGATGTTGACGCTTCTGAAGCGATGAACGATATTCTTGCACAAGTCGCTACAAATACTGAAACTAGTAAAAACGTAGGCAACACCATTTTATACGAAACTGTTCTATCTATTATGGACATAAAGTCCGAGAGCGGCTTACGAGTATTGGCTGTGAATATTTTGGGCAGATTTTTGTTAAATAATGACAAGAATATTCGTTATGTTGCTTTAAATACATTGTTAAAGACAGTGTACGTGGATACTAGCGCTGTTCAAAGGCACCGATCAACCATTTTGGTAAATTTTGTGTGACATTTTTTATACAGGCTTATTTAAAAGCTTATTTATTACATATATTTACTTTTTCTTCAGGAATGTTTAAAAGATCCTGATGTATCGATAAGACGTCGCGCAATGGAGCTTAGTTTTGCTCTTGTAAATGGCAACAACATCAGAAACATGATGAAAGAATTGCTTCTTTTCTTGGAAAGAGCAGATCCTGAGTTCAAAGCTCAATGCAGCAGTAACATTGTCATGTCAGCCGAACGTTTTGCTCCTAACAAGCGCTGGCACCTTGAAACGCTCTTTAAAGTTTTAGTGGCGGTAAATATATTTTACGATAATTCATGCAGTAAAACGATAATTTTTAAATATTGAATTCTTTATTTTCAAAGGCTGGCAATTATGTAAGGGATGATGTTGTGGCATGTACTATTCAATTGATTTCTGAAACACAGCCGCAACAAGTTTACGCTGTTAGTGCATTGTGGCGTGCGTTAGAAAAAGATACTTTTGATAAACAACCATTAACACAAGTTGCTACATGGTGCATCGGAGAGTATGGCGATTTGCTTCTCTATGGACCACACCCAGAAGATTCAGATGCACCTGTTAATGTAAATTTTACATTTATGATTTCTAAAATTACAATTGAAATCCAATTAAAAATAAATTAAAAATTTTTAGCTGACCGAAGACGAAGTTATTGATGTGTATCAAAGACTGTTGTGGAGTCCACAGAATACAGTAGTTACAAAGCAATACACGTTGTTATCTTTAACAAAATTAAGTACCCGCTTTCAACGAGGAAATGAGTAAGTCCATTCGACGTCGAATGCTTTTGCATAAATGTTTTTTAATATTATAATTTTCGTTTGCTTTTTGTGAGTGCGTTTTATTTGCAATCTCTATAGTAACATTTTGCAGTATGCCACCTCCATTTTACAGGAAAATTCGGCAAATAATCGACACTTTTGGCAGCAATTTAAACATTGAATTACAGCAACGAGGAATCGAATTTTCACAGTTGTTCAGAAAGTATGATCATTTGAGACCATCTTTGTTAGAAAGAATGCCACCAATGGAAACTGCGAGACCACAAGCCAATGGAATTATCGGAATGGTAAATGGAGATCAGGAGGTAGAAGAAGAAAAGACTTCAGTAATTGAACCTGTAAATACTGCTCCTCCTTCCGACTCAGTAAGTTAATTTTATAACAATGAACAATTTCGAAGCTAATTGCATATATAAATAGCATTATTTCCAATTTTAATATTTCATATTTAACGTAATTTGATAATTTTTTAGAGTGCTCTTTTGGATTTACTTGGAAGTAGTGACATAAGTTCACCGGTGTCAGTTGCTCCGGCTAATAATGTTCCCGTCACTACGACACCCACTGCTAATAATAACGACTTGTTAGATTTGCTTGGAGGACTGGACTTGACGTCGACTGCCCCAGCTCCGACAATACAGCAACAGTCGCCTCAAATTTTCAGTCCTACAAACACTTCAAATTATCTTGTTGATGGCTTGTTGAATTCTTCCTCGCTGCCAATTCAGAATGGTGCGTATTTAGAATTATATTTGCAATAAAGTTATTTTCGCAATTGTTAAATTTAATTTAAATAATTTCAACAGCTCCAGAAGTACCAAGTATGGTTGTTTTTGACAAGCAGGGATTGAAAATTACTTTCAAATTAGAAAGATCACTAGATAATCCAGATTTGTTAGTAATTAATATGCTTGCTTTGAATAATAGTTTATCACAAATTACCGATTTTCTGTTTCAAGCTGCTGTTCCAAAGGTTAGACAAAATATATCGACATGTTTAATACGCTGAAACTCACAATTTAGAAACTAACTGTAATATGATTTCAGACATTCCAGTTACACATGTTGTCACCATCGGGTACTGTGCTTGCGCCTTCTGGCCAGGTTACTCAAGTACTGAAAATCTCGAATATAAATAAGGTAAAATATTATTATAAATCTATAAAAAAAATTTAGTATTTTGTTTGTGAAAAGATTATATAAGTTATTGTTTGTATTAATAGGCAGCGTTGAGGATGCGACTTCGTATATCGTATACAGGAGCTTCTGGACCCGTCCTTGAACAAGCTGAAGTGAACAACTTCCCCCCGATAACGGTGCAGTGACAACACGTGATACAAAAGCCAATTGTACATACGCCTGCCTAAGAATTTAAGCACGTCTTGCATAGACTGAAACCAACCAATCTCATTTTTACAGTCACGTGTTGAATCATCATAATTCGCTGCCGAAAATATAACACTACTACTGAGTTCAAAAGCCACGCGGGAGCGCAAGTGGTGATTCAAGTGTAAAAAAAAAAAGAAAAAAAAGTTCGCTGATTCTTTGCAGTCTCTTCGCATCGATTGGGCTCTGTAGAATCGGATATATATATTTTAATGTTTATTCGAAGACCGTGAACATTACAGTCGTTTCTTTTTTTACTTTGTAATTAAAGACATTGTGGAAAAAACAAGACTACAAATGTACATATTAGCTAGAAGGCGTTCGCGCGATGTCGATCGCAGACTCTGATATTTGGGGGATACAAGGGAATCTTCTTATTAGTATTCATAAATGATTGTATAAACACTTTCAAGATATTTGCTGACCCAACAGGAAAAAAGCTAAGCTCGATGATTCTTTTTCTTCCCTCTCTTTTTTAATTATAAAAAAAATTACGTACTGCTACAAATTGTAACGATATTTGTCGGGATTTATCACACTGCGCGAATGAGTTTGTAAATGTCGGAGTAATAAATAGCGTTTATATATTTTTAAGTAAGCTACGGTTTAACGGAACATTGAAGAGCTGTTTACTGTTTAGAGTCTATCTTGTTTGCTATACGTGTAACGTGTACGCTGGCCCATTTGCGATTCTGTATTTAGTGTGAATTGCATATTGTGATAAGTGTGATCGTTGTAATTGTAATTTACGTCTACGAGATTCGAGTGAAAGTAAACGTTGGCCAGGGATCAAATTTCAATTAAAAATCTGCTAAATTATATGGTGCTAAAAATGTTACTTGCGTTAATTTGAAGTGTTACATTAAGTATTACAAACAAAATACCACTTAAACATAAGTTAAAATTTGTCTGTTAAATTCAAATATTTTTTATTATTATAAAGTTTGCAATACTTCCGTAATAATGATTACAAGTTTTACAAAGCAATCTTATACGATTAGTTATTTTTATTTTAATACAACTCTTGGAATTAACTTTGCTATGCTTCACAAAAGAATTTGTTTTATGCTGCGTACACTGTGATAAAATATTAATGGTACAGAGACAATATGTTGTATGATGCCGACGACCGAACGAATGTATTATTTATCTCTAAAAATTTTCCCTCCACAAATTTGATATGGTGTAACGCGTTAATATTTCTATTGTATTATATATTGTGTATGATCATATGAGATTGCACTGTACTTAAAATGGTGAAAATTGCCAGATTTATGAGATTGTTTACTACTGCAGTCTGCAGCTTTAGAAATAAAAGTTTTAGATTATAAGCCAATGAAGGTATTGATTGAATTTTCATTCCACTTCACATTTGTTTTCTTACCATCTCAAGGCCAAAAGTATGATACAGATTGTCAGTATAATCATGCGTTTTAGCTCCGTCCCTCGTGTGTTCTGCATGTCTTTAGGATGAATGTGTCGAATAAAAAATCAATGTGTGAGAAGTAAGAATGCAAATATTCTGAGTGGCCTTGACTTTTGATTCTGTGACTCGGAAACAGCTTTTCAATGTATCAAACTCAGCCTACTTGTTCTTCACACTAATTAGTTTTATAAATATATAAATATATAAATATATAAATATATGAATTGATAATGAAAATGATTAATGACACAGATGCTGTATATACTTTTTAGTGAATCAACGTGTGAAAATAAAATGTATTTTTATTCCACAAAGATACATTTAAAATATTTACCCAAAACTTAGTTTTTTATTAAAGAAAAATAATTTTAAAGCAGTCTGATAGAAAGATATTAATTTAAATAAAAATAATGAATATAAACAAAAAAAAAATATATTCTATGTACAAACGAGAATCTGAAACAAGAATTTTTGGAATTTATAAGAGTAGTAATTTACACGCAAATATTAACTTTATTTTTTCTTATTAAATTAGAACCTTAACTTTTATATAAAAAATTATGAAAATTTAAGATTAATTTTCAGTAGCATCCTGCTGCTTACTAACTCCAACTTGATTAAATAGTCTGTCCTTAATAATTTGAGCCATTAATCCATGAATTACTTCAATCGTTGTCTTACTGCTGTCTCTAGTTGCTTTCACAAGCTTATCTACAGTACTTCTATCGTGAGGCTCTATACCTCCTAGAACAAAACCTCTACCTAATGCTTGTTCTGATTGTTCCAATTTGTCTGATAAATCGAAAATTTGACCAGTAGTGTAATCGGTGTTTGTTAAAAGACTAGAAGAACTCAAAGTATTAACCCAGTACTTGTTCCACAAAGAATCAAGCAATCGCCTATCTAGTGCTGATTTGAAATATGTGACTTCCAACGAATAGTATTGTTTGCAATGTACACCAAAATCTTCAATTTTATTTAAAGGTATTGTTTGATATTCTGATGGTTCCTCATTAGCTGGCTTGTAACCCTGTATAAATATATGGTACAATTTTAATAATCTTTTCCTTATATCATTTTTTCATAGTTGAAGTATACTTTACCTTTGGATAAGTTCTAAAAGCACCCAAACAGACTTTTCCAGCTGATATTGTCCTTACAGGGTCAATAACAATTGCTACAAATGGCTCTTGAAAATTCTGATTTAACATTTGTGTAGATACATCAATTCCAGAAAGCCAGCAGCCATAGCCAGGGTGACTGTGATACCAGCCAATAGCATTTTCTTGACGGCCAACCTAAATAATTAAATTTTAATATTCACAAAATCTGTTATTAATTTTATTTATGTTTTTGGTTTGTAGCAACAGTTAGGTTTTACCTGCTTTGCAGCATCTATGTAAGCTGTCATGTATTCATAAGCTTGAGCTTGTGCATTAACTCTAGTTTCCGTTCCTTCTACAGGTAAGGCAAATGAGTCCATGACTAGCATAGTATTAGCTGCTACTTTGCCAAGTAACAAACCCATTACTTCGAGTGTTCCACCTGATCGAGCGTGCATGACCATTTTCAATAAGGCCAAAGCAGAAATTTTTATATCTTTAAAAAAGTGGGGGCTGAAAATTTTTTAAATATACTTTCAGTTTATTAACTTCAACTTTTTTCTCTATCGATATAATTATTTCATCAATATTTTTCTAGTAATTAATTAATTATTATTATATTACTCTTTATCCCATGGTTTTGCAGCAAGGATATCTTGTTGTTCTTTTCTGTCATATCTGTAAATTTCGTCAACAGTGTTGGTAGTTTCAATGTTATTCGACATCTCCCATGTTTTTTGAGCGATGGAGCTTTGTTCCCCAGAAAACCCTGCCATAGTTGTAAGTTCAATTACCTGAATATTGGAAAAAAAATGTTCTTGTATTATTTGCACATATAAAAACTTGTTTAATTAATGAAGAGATATTAGAAAAAAAGGACTTGTGATATGATAAAATTTTATTCAATTTTATTTGCATAAAAGTATATTTTTTTAAATAAATAATAAAGAAATAGTGATTTATAGTTAATTATATTTATGAAATATGTTTTTCAATACCTTCCTTTTGTATTTTATGATGAATCTTCATAAACAAGTATAACCTAAAACATACACCAATTCAACCTGATTCAACTAAACAATAAGCGAGTGTAAAGTATGAAAGTGGTAGCACTGGTAGCGCCGTACGTTTTATAAAGTTGGTAAATGTGTTAAACTGTTAAAAGTGACATATCATTATGATATTTTCAGATTCAATTTTTTTACTGCGAATTCTGCGAATCTGTTGACGGTTGAGCAGCGAAGAAGATGCAACAAAATACTTCACATTAAAACTGTCACAGGACTAGACTGTAATGCATAAAATTAATAATCTTTGCAAAGTTTTCCTTTAATAAGTTTGTACTCTATCTACATACAATACAGGTAAATATTTTTTACTAATAAAAATATATTGCGAGATGTAATGATATAAATAATTAGTAAATTCTAAATTTAACGAAGAGTTAGTATTGTTTAGGATCAAAAAAATTTAATTGTACTTTGTATTGTTGTGAACGTTTTGAAAGATTAATTTTCTAAAACAATTGTCTAAATTATTGTTGTAAAAACTTAATTCTTTGTTCTTTTGCTTTTGCTTTCAGATACTTTTTTTTTATAAATTACTCACTTCCAGTTTCAAATTATGGTTCCGTAATACATTTATACCTTTATACAAATATTAATAGAACAAAACAAAGAGATAAATCATCATCGTTGCATAAATATAATTTTTTATTTTAAAATACTGTACATAATTTACATTCAAATCTATAATCTTCTTATTTGATGTCAGTCTTAAATTTTTTAGCTATGGATTCTCTTAAGTTGAGTTCCTGAAAAAAATATAGTTTGTAAAAAATTAAAATGTTTATGATTTCTGTACTATATATTTAAATATATATTACTTCTGATATTTCTTGTAAGAAATATTCTTGACACTGTTTTATAAGATTAGAGTTTTCTTCTTCGATGACCACAATTGTTTTTAATTCACTGTCTAACATAGCTTTCTTTTTACTTAACTCAAACTTTAACTCTTCTAATTGATTCCTTAGTGTGTTTAATTCTCTAAAGAAAAAAAATGAATTTAATTTTAACAAAACTTAACACATCGAATTAATAAAAAGTATAATACCTCTCTTTGTCAATTCGTTGATTGTCCAATTCAAACAATAACTGTTCATGTCCCTTTATATCTTCAGCAGAAAAAGTAATAGATGTATCTGATTCCAAATGTAAACAATTTGCAATTTCATTTTTCAAAGAATTCAATTCTTTTTGTGCACTTTCTAACTTTTCAGTAGTTTCTCTAAAAAAATAATTTAGTATTAACATAATTTTTCAACTTACTTTTTCAAAATGAAAAATACAAAATTATTTACTTCAGTTTTTTAAAAGTTTCATTCACATTGCATGAAAACTTTTCATTCAAATCTTTAATTAATTCTTGAGCATTTTCATTATTTTTAATTTGTAATTTTTTCCTTGTTATTGAATCATTTAATACTTGTCTTTCTTCCTTTCTTATTTCTAACACTTTCTTTAGTTCTTTTGTTTTTGCGGCATATTCTTCTGGAGATTTTACAATCTTTGATTGTAAATCCGTATTTTCTTTACGGAGCTATTAAAAAAATTGGATTTTACTAATAATAGACTTTATCTTACATTTTACATATGGTAATAGAATTTTATTACCTGAATCGCTTTTGCTTTTAAATCACTGCATTTCTTATAAGCTTCCTGATGTTTTATCATAACATCCTTAACTTTATTTTCTAAATCTTTAGATTTTTTATTGTCTGCTTCCATAACTGAACGAAGATTTTCTATTTCTTCTAATAGCTAGGTAAAGAATTATTATAAAAAAGCATTTTATGTAATAAAAATAAAAAAATAAAAAATCTGTATTTGAAGGAATGCGTAAATTGCTTACTTTCTGTTTTAATTCTATTTTATCTTCTCGTTCCCTTATGGTAGCTCCTGTTCTAGCGATAATGGCATTTTTTTCGTCATTTAATTCTTCAATCTGTTTTTGTTGATTTTCTAAATCTATAAAAGCCATTTCATGCTCTACCATCTTATTTCTAACATATGCAAAGTAATTGAATAAAATTTTTATTTGTCTGCGAGTTCTTTTAGGACCTGTACAGAAATGATTTCTAAACGTTAGAAATACATTATCTTCTAAATCTTTCAAATTAAAAAATGAAAATTTTAAATAAAATACCTGGACTTGTTATATCAGTAAGACATAAATCTTTTATAAAAATTTCGTCACATATAGAAGACAAAGCTGTATAAAGATTTATTGCTTTAATAGCTTCATATGCTGAATCGGGACATGAAACACATTCAATCTGCTCTGGCGTTGGCTGAAAAATAATTAAAGGTAATATAGTTTAAATCGTAACCAAATATTACAGTAAAAAATAATTTAATTTATTTATTTATACCTTAGCTATTTCATTTCCATCAAAATTAAATTTATTGAAATATTCTATTATAAGATATTTTAAAAAATCTTCTGTTGGATTTTGAAGAGTTTTCATATCCACTTGTATTCCTGCTTCTTGCAAAACACTTTGCAAATTTTCGGGCTCCATTTTTTAGTTGTTTAAAAAACAATAACAGATTCAATACTGAAAGTAATTCTTCTCTATTCAGTCTGTTATAACCTAAATTCAAACACAGATATACATTTTTTAGTAAATTTAAATAATTGCATTAAACTGAAATCAATTTACTTTAGTTACAAGTCAATTATTTATAAAATTTAAAAATTAATTAATATTTACAGTAGACATGTAGTGTATACCTAAGTGGCAAAGCGGTGTAAATAACGACTTTGACGCCAATGCGCCATTACAAAATTTAAATCCTTTTGGTCGATAAAACAGTGAACAATTGAAACAGTCGATAAAACAGCAAGTAATTCGCTGAAACCTTCGAGCAGCTGGACCAGCTAGCTCTCTTTCTAATAAAGAAATTGAATCATAGATCTTATTGGATTCATGAATAAACGCTCTCGCGGTTTTTCGTGTGTCCTGCTTTTGACATTTAAATGTTATTCCCTGCAGGACTGCAGCTGACGCCTGACGCAAGGACTTCGCGACACGCAGCCGCCCGAAATCTCAACACAATGCTCAAGGAGAAGCGACACCTGTAAACATATGTACGGACAAAGAACTACTTCTACCGGGGGCCCAATTTTCGACAACTGTGAAAAATATGCGAATGATTTTGAGGCAGTAATAGTAAAGGCAAGAAATAGTTATCCACATGATCAAGATAGTTTTACTGTTTTCCGTGGGTTACACGAAAATGCAGGTTAGATATTACACTTAATTGATGTGCAATACCTTTATAATTAATATAACTCTAATTTACGACTTAAGAAACTAATTTTAATGACTTTATCATTAATAGGTAATTTTTATCTCCAGTTATTAAACCCTCTACTAATCTGCGGTTTTCCGTCAAACGAGAACGTAAATATAACGTACTTGTGAAAATAGAGATGACCATGGGTCCCAAATCTTTAAAAGGTACGTTTTTCTAGTATTTGGATTGTTATAAAAAGTGCTAATTGTATTTTCCAAAGGACATAAGTAAATATTTAGAGCTCAGTAAAAAGAAAAGAAAAAAACTACAAACTTTAATTTCTCTAAAATTAAAAAATGAAATTGTGCCCTTTTGTTAGGCATGCACAGAGTTATTTTGTAGTATACTACAAGCAAGGCATACATATATGATTTATTATTTTTACGACACTCATAAAATTAGTCAAATTTTAAATCGTAAAAATGAAGATACAGTTATGAATACAAAAAATGTGATAAAAAGGAAATTTTTTCGATAGATCGTAATACGATTAGTGGCGATTTTTACGAAAATATATTTTTAATGAGTATAAGGAAAATAAATAGAAAATATTCCATTTCAGACGAACAATAATTACGTAAATCGCGTAAATTCCCAATGATGTCAATTTGTTTAACAAAAAGTCGGGAATTTTCGTAGTAATTTTCTTCGAATTTAATGCTAAAAATAGTTATGTAAAAACTGATATATTTGCACTTTCCTGTTCCTTCTTGACTCAAATGCGAAATGACATCCAGTCGGATAAAAATGTTCTTTTTTTGTTCCAATCTAAATGCAGTTGCGTGAAAATTAATATTTAATTCGTTATCTTCTAAAATTATTTTGATTTATTCATTTATCCTTTATATAGAAAATATAATTTCATAGTGCAAGAGGGGTATAAAAATCGAATTAATAGAATTTTGAATGTCCCTGATAATTTATTAAATCAAGTGCATAATCATTTTTCATTCCTTTTTCTTCAAATTAACGAATGTTTTTAACTCAAAGTTCTTTTTTATTTTGTTTTTACAGTCTTAAATTAAAGAGCAATTTTTATCTTTAGTAATTTTTGGTATTTAGAACATGGAGCTGTCAATATAATTAATCATTGAAAAATGACTTTAATACACATTTTCATCATTACAATGTACATGTAGTGTGCATCTAAAATAATCGCTAATATTTTCTTACACTGCCACACGCAGATCACATCATCCATAATTCCAGCATCTTTCATCAATAAACGTATGCCATTAGCGTTTCCTAAAAAGATGCATCAATTAATGAACGTCTTCTCGGAAAAGCAGCATTCCCACAATCACCTTATCACTCTTAAAATTTCATACCATTAAAATCCCGCGACGCATTATGCGCACGGTGGTTAGCGTTACACCGGGGCGCGTCTCGCGCACGCTAATCACCACGTTCCCCGCGACGAGCGCTGAACGCGGGGTCCGATCCAGAAATCGAGCGTCCGGGCCCATGGGAATCGGCCGCAGTGGGGAAAGAAAGAGAAGCCGCCGCCGCGCGGAATCGGCGCCGAGATCCGCGCGGGCGCGCGCCTTCGTATCTAGATCAACGCATCTCGACTCAGCCGCGCGTATAACGGTATTATATATCGCGTCTGCAGCCGGTATATCCTGCAGACGCCTCCTCGCTCTCTCGGGGTGGGGTATACGCGCGCGCCTCTCTCCCCTTTCTCCGCTTGCCTTTACCTTTTTTTTACCCCCGATCTCGTTTTCGAAATTTTTCAAGACACCGCCCGCCGACACGGATTACATTTTGCGCGTCGCTCCGAGCTGCTTCCGGGATGATTGCATTTTAATTCAAATATGACCAAGCTCATGCCGAGTACACGGTTTTAATAGTATATTTTTTTTCGTCTTCAAATTATCGTATTTGTGGGTTACTTTAAGAAATGCGATATTTGTTACTAAAAATATTGACGTTTCGTCTGTTAATTCATGACATATTTCTCGTTTGTTAAATTAACAAATATTTCGCGTTTTATTCTGTTACGACAAACAAAGTATCTTTAATGTTTTTAACGGTTTATAGATATAATATTGAATTAAATGTGTTTTTAACGTTGTTATTATTTTCTTAACTATCGTTTTATTATTATTACTATATTACTGCAGCAATTTGTGTTAACGATTTTAATATAGTTTTATTGAATCACTGCAGAAACAAGTAAAACTGCATTAATCTCATTACGTCCGAGTGTAACATGTACTTGCATAAACACTCAATTGAATTGATTAAACGTTTATATCACGATGATAATGAGTTTACGTCGATTTACATATACAAACTACAAACAACAAGCACTACTGTTGGAATGATAAAAATGTGACGGGTCATCTCTATTTTGAAAGGCGCTCAAAGATTTCCTCATTATCTCCCATCGCCGGGGTATTAAAAAAAAACGCAGGATCATCAGAAATCCGTGGAAAAGCACTTCCCACGCCTTTCCACAAAATTCCCCGGGCGCGACCCATTCACAGGGAAGAAGAAGGAGCGCGTTCCCTCCGCGGGCGCTATCTTCACGCATCTCCGCGACTCCGGAGTGGTACACCTCTTCGGCTCCGCTCGTCGCTCGCTCGCTCAGGTGGCTCCGCGTATACACGCGGCTCCCTACCTCCTCTCTCCGGCGCCGCTGCCTTTTTCGCCGGGCGGCGCGTGCATGTGAGCGTGTGTGCGGGCACGCGGTGCGGCATCGCGGCGAGAGAGAGCAGGAAAAGGAGAGAGAGCCGCGGCGGCGGCAGTCGTGCTACCACGGCGGACGCTGCAGGACGCGCGCGCGGACTCCGCTCTTTTCCTCCTCGCCTCCGAGGCTCTCGCGCAGCGGCAGCGGCTCTCCGTGCGACTTTTTTTTCTTCTCGTTGCGACCTTAAACTCGCTCGCAGCGGCAGCGGCGGCCGATCCTTGGCCGGCATATTTCCCGCCGCGAGTGCGTGGGCGCGTTCTCCAGCGGTGCGCGCCAAGCGCGCGCCCAGTTGGCCTATTTCGAAGGAGCGAGGCGTCACGACGCACCGGCGCGCAGGTGAGTTCATCGACGCTTTTGACGCTTATGCCGCGCGCACCGAAATTTCGCGGGGGGATACGAGATTTTTTTTCGCCGACGCGTGCAGATGCGGTGGTCCGTCCCCGTGTGCATTTATTGCGCGAGCGGGCGCGGCGGTGCACGCTCCGAAATGGAGAACGCGGTTCGTGCGCGCAGGTGCACCGTTATGGGTAACGATGTGCTTTTTTTCTTATTCCACATAATCGAGCGGGAGAGGTCGATTGTTTTGACCGGTGACCTTAATTTTCCCGCTGTGGTGAAGTGAATTTGATTTTTTTTTGTACAAAGCTTGTAGCTTTTATTTCGTGGGATAGCTCTGGAAACGGGAAATGTTTTCTACAAGATAATTATCTAGAAAGTTTGTTTTTTTTTTTCCAAGTCTTATTACACGGAAATTGAGTTTGGTCACGTTTGACACATAAATAAATTTGCGTGCGTTTATATAATTTTCAAAAAGAAGTAAAATGTTAACCAGGAAATTATTTCGTTAGTTTTTTTTTTTTAAAAGTCAATTATGTTATAATTACTCCAGAAAGTTTATTTGAGATTAAAAAGTGCGGTAACAAATGACGCTGTTAAATAAGTAAAAAATAATCTCTACAAAAAACAAAGCACAAAAATTTGATTATTTTAACAAGACGGAATAAATCAGTAATCGCTATTTATAAACAACCTGCAAGACTTCTCAAAATAGGGAAAAATCGTCTCTTTTAAATATAAAGCAATGACTAACTCATGAATGAAACACTTGAAAAGGTGAGCATTATTTCACACGCGTACGCACTTGACCATCGCATTTACGAGATTTCGTCGCTTACATTTCGACGAGATGTGCTGGGAATCCCGCCGCCAGCAAACAAAAGTCCATATCGCCGTAATTTTTGCCGAACTCGTACGATCCCGGATATGTCATCCCCCTTTACGCGCCGCCTTGATTTTTATTTATTTCCTTCTTTCCTTACTTTTCGATGGCAGCCGTAAAAGGAAAAGTCCGTCAGCGCGGCAGCGAATTGGCGACGCGCGCCGCACGCTCGAGTGCCGCGCGCGACGTCGTTCCCTTTTTCCCCGCGCGGGCTTCCGAGTGGATTCGCGACGACAACGCGTTGCTCTGATTGCACCGGCGCGACGAAAGTCGGAAAAATTTTTGCGAATCACTCGAAGGAACTGCGCGACGAAAAAAAGGAGGGCGAAAATCAAATGCCGGCGACACGGATTGCGCTGCCGGAAGCTGGCGAAAAACCGTGATTTAGTCCGTTTCATCGATGTGGAGCATTAATTGTGCGTGCGATTCGCTGGCGTCATTTCATTTCGATTGTTCCGTCGATTATTGACGAAAAGTCTAATTTAATAATAATACAGCACTAACGCCAGCGCTTCGTTAAGAAACGTATAAAAATCTAAAAAATTGATTAAGTTCTCAAAAGCGTAATTATTTATAAATAAAGTGTAGGCACTCAATTATGCAAAGGAAAAAATTTGAAATAAAATGAATCATTTCAACAGCTAAACAAATCGTAAATCCGCTCAAAGATTCAGTCGTCGATTCAATGTCACGTCGCCCCCTCGTATTCATAATTTCGGAATTAGGCAGCAAATAGCCGAATGCCGAACGTGCCGCTACTGCGTCATCAGCGCGATTTTCGGAGCTCACTTTCTCCAGCGCGCCGCGGTTGTTTTCTTCTGGCGCCCCGAGGCCGCGGGATGCCCACGCGCGACTACGCAATGTAACGCACGGGGTCTCGCGCGCGCGTCTGCGTAGGTACAATGTGTATACCTACGCTGGAATCGAGATCGCGATCGCAGGCGGCGACAGCCACGAGCCGATCGCTTTGGTCATTCCTGCGGCGCGGACGCGCGAAGTCATTTGCGCAACGCTTTTAGAGAGTCGCGCTTTTTCGCCGTCATTGTGTGCACACGCCGGGAGCGCGAGCCGTAATTTTTTGGCGACATTCGCGCGCACCTAATGATTTTGTGAATCTACTTACAAAATTTCTTTTTATTTTTGTCTTTTGTTTCGTAGGTAATGTCTATATAAGTAACTACGAATTATTGAATGGAATACTCGCATATTGTCAGATGTTGTCGCAATTTTTTTTTTCAAGAAGCCTTTTCCTCAATAAAAAATTATTTACGTTGGAAATACCGCTGAAAATTGTTTTGCAATTTACTTCTACACATATGCACACCGGAAAGTGCATACAGAGTTGACAGACTGAAATTAAAGTCTCACAGATTTTCTTTGATTATCGTAAGTGGGAAAAAAAATCACGCGAATTCTGGAAAACATTTAAGATCACAGTATTTAATGATTAAATTGACTTTTTTACGCGCAGAATGTATTTTAATCAATCTTTGCTGTTAGTTTTCATACTCGAAATTTAATTGAAATTATTTAAATAATCCTGTGCGCACAAGTATGTATCACTAGTAAACAAGAGATAAGAGTAACTGACTGAGAGGTCGTCGTATCTTTAACACGAAAAAAGACTCAACAACTTAAATACAGAGCGTAAACCAGTACCATTTCAATGCCTTTTAAGTCAATATTTAACCAGGAGAAAATTGAATGCCTTATTAGGCCAATCAATACACAAGAGAATGACGGATTTTGTAGTCATACGAAAGACACACGTATAGTAACGATCTGGCATGTTTAAGGCAAGCAAATATCATTTTTTAATTTGCGATAACATTTAAATTTTTAAGATGCGGATTGGCAACATTTTCTTGTTAGAGCATTAACCTTGACCCATTAGCTTTTTTTTCTTTTAAATGTTTATAACAAATTAAAAAACGATAGTTCGTTGTCTAAAACGTGCGATGACATAGCCGTTATCCTGATAGTACATTAGTCACGCAAAAACCTCTATTGATTGGCCTACATACTTTCCTTCATAAAACATCGCAAAAGCTATAAATTTTCGCACACTCAACACGCCTATTTATTTCCAGACATAACCGACAAAATTCCGTCGTAAAGATGGACTGGTCGCCTTGGGCCCTGCTGCTGCTGTTCTGCAGTTTAGCGACCGGACAGACGTAAGTATCCCGTCCCGTCTGCAATTATCCGCGCCTCCTCGAGTTCAACGGCGTTTAATCAGCGAAAAACCGCACGTTGTGCACGGGCCATTGGCCGCATCCTTTTGCAGGTACTACTCGATCGTCGCGCCGCGAGTCGTCCGGCCCAACTCGGACTACCACGTAGCGGTGAGCATCGCCGGCTACTCCGAGCCCACGACGACGTTCGTCGAGCTCGCCGGTCAGCTGGACAGCGGCGAGTCCGTCGCCATCTCCGATACCATCGTCGTCGAGCCCTACGCTACTCGCGTGGTCCGCCTCGAGGTAAGCCGTTCAAAAGCACCGACGTCGATTTTACGACGGAGCTGAAGTCGTAGGTCGGAAAAAAATCGGTAAAATTACTATGGAGGCTTGAAACTGCACCCGTGGTGCTGTATACTTATGGATAGGTATACGTTTCATTGTTGGGCAATGAAGTTTTTAGCGGCTATGAAATGTGTAAGAATCCGTTCACGAAAGAAAGAACAATTGAATGTTTATACTAAAAGAAATAGTAATAGATAAATTTAAAAATGATGTAATAAATCATTATAGGTACCGGTAACAAACTAAACTAAATTCCTTGTAAATATAAGTAAAAAGGAAAGAAATGAACTTTTTTTTAATTTATGCGAGTAATTCGTGTAATTAATATAAAAGTATAATTTCACCGTTTCGGAGTCAGTCAGGTGCAGTGAAGAATGCAGACTCGTTTTTACGTAACCATAAACGACAATGGAAGAAACTAAAGGCTGTCACATTTCCTTTAAAGAAGCCGGAAGGTCAACTATGTGGGAAATCTCGAAGAAAGCGCAGAGATCCTCGCTCCGCTTGACCCACATCCCAGCTGCATGCATCAATGGCGCCTTGTATATCTGTATATACACCGTAGGAAATGCGCCTGCATCGCGCTTCGACGTTGATGGGAGTCAATTCTAATTTTTCTCCGCTGGCGCTTTTAATTAAGAAATCTTTTCGCTCGTTTCGCACGCGGGGTATTGATGCCTTCCCTCCCTCTCTCCTTTTTTTTTATAAGCGCGAAAGTTTAAATACCGTGCCAGCGCGCTCATTGTTGTCGGACTAAAACGAGAGGACTTTTGTCAACCTTGCCGGGTTTCACGACACAATAGCTTTGAATGGCAGAAGGATAAATGCATAATTTGCGGCCTACAAAACTCGTGATCTAAAATAACGATGGTATTTTTCTTTTTATTACGAAAGTTACTCCAGACGCTTTATTTTGTCTACTCGCGCGATAACGAGTTTGTTACATTTCCGTTTTTCTTTTTAAGAATAGTCATTCTTAAATGTAGCGAATTTATAAATAAGTACATTTTACTTATATACATATAGTATATAAATGATATCCGTTACATAAATTTAATCGTCTCGGTATAAAAAAATTGGCTTAATTTTGTTTTGTAACTATAGTCTTTATGTACGTACTTACGCTAACAAGTTTAATTACTCTATTAAAAAAGTACAAACTCACGCAAGTAAACTAAACACTTTAAACACTAACCATGTGAATTTCATTTTATTTGTATAACAAAAATAAACTCTATCCCCGATGAAAAAAGAAAACAGCCCAATCATAAATCAAGCCGCGTCATAAATCATTAAAACAACGAACGTAACCATCAATAATTCCGTAACTAAAGTGCATCAATGCGGCGGTTCTTTCGCCACGGGCGCGCGTTTCGTAACTCCCCGCGCGAGGTTCATCATGTAAAACCGCGCGATAGTCGCGGGCAGCGCGAATCGATCGCCGGCGCACAATGTAAAACTCGCGTCGCCGTTACGCACCGTTATATCTCTTTCTGCGGCGCCGCGGCGACAAAGTCATTCCTGCGCGCGCGTCTCCCCGCGCATTCGAAATGAAACAAAACGTCGCCGCGGCGAAAGAGGAAACACGGTTTTTCCCCGGGCGCGGATTATCGGCGCGATCCGCGCGGCGATGGGCCCGTTGCGCAATTCATCAAACAACTGCTGGCCTGACGTGCATCCGCTGCTTTTCGTTCGGACTAATACGGCGAGCGAAAAATTGCACGAGCGTGCGTGCGCATAATGCGCCGATCGCTAAGCGCAGATTCAGCAGGTTTTCTTTATGTGGGCTGCGAGACGAAAAGATTAATTTAGTGTATGGTCTATTTTTTATTTTTCATTTTTCGCGCTGCGCAAACGTTTTGGTTTGTACCAGACACTTGGCGAATTAAAAGACTGATTTTCTTATATATTGTATTTTAAATTTATTATGACTTGTACCTAGTTTATGTATGAAATTGCGACATGACTGACTGTGATAACTATACTTATTATGTGTAATTATATTTTTTGATTTCTCAAAAGTAAAGGCCTATTCTATTCTATTCTTTCTATGTAAGCACTTGTACATTTGATTGGAAGCCGATACTTTTAAAGCTTTCTCTCTAGAGTTCATGAAGAACTACTAAAACTGGAGCCCTGCTTGTCACTGAATAGTTCTTTTTGCTAATTCTTAGTAAAATGTCTCTAATTTAACTTTGATAGTGTAGAATAGAATAGAATAGTTTTTGTTCTAAATTGTAGTATTTACAAAGATTTAAAACATTTATTAATAAATACTTTGTATTAATACTAACTTGTTATCAAAAAAAGTCGCAAGAATTCATAGCTATTTTAAATCTAAATATGTAATTAAGTAATATCACAGTAATTTCTTAAAACTAGTTAATATTGATAAGTATGTCAAAATTAAGTCTAATAAAGGTTATATCATAAAGAAGTGAACGGATTTAAATTGATTTTAAAACAATTTCTTAATAAATTTCACGTCGAATTAATAAAATCAAAATAAAATGTCAAAATCTGAAGATCTGACTCATTATCAAACTCGTAATGAAAAACCTCCACGTTCTTTTAGAATTTAACGTTAATTATATTCATGGATCAGAAAAAATTGAATTTTTTTTGTTGAGCTGAAACTGAAACGCACGAGTCCTTCAAAACCTGTTTAAAAATTTTGTAACACAACTGACTACCACGAATAAAGGAGACTCTCAGCGTCCAAGAGATGCATCTCTGAATTTTGTATGCGCCTCGCGTGCATCTCCGAATTCTGTATACATATATCATTTTACTCATGTACTTAACGTTTTACAGGTAGGCGATACTGGACCCGGCAAGTACCGACTCCTGGCGCGCGGCGTCTCCGGCTACGTGTTCGTCAACTCGACGGAGCTCGAGTACGCCCACAAGAGCTACTCGGTGTTCGTGCAGACGGACCGCTCGGTGTACAAGCCCGGCAGCAAGATCCAGTTCAGATGCGTCGTGCTCGACTCCAGGCTGAGACCCGCCGCCAATCGGCAGCTCGAGGTCTACATCACGGTAGGTGCACCGCTGACCCGCTTATCGCTACTGTCAGCCGGCGCTCGCGAACTTTCGCGGCCTTTGCTTTCATTCGGGATCGTTTGTATTGTATTTTTTTAGTTTAATCGCGTTTGCTGAATAATCATTCAAATCGATTTTACTGTGAGGAAAGCTGACGAGGATGCGGATAACACTTTAATTTTAAGCAAAATACAGTTTGAGAAGGACAGCATTGTGTAATAGAAACTGCATACTTTACGGAGAAGAGGTGTGTTGAAAGTCGCGCTATAGTGTATCTTTAGCCAGCTTGAATTCCACAAAAAATAATGTCACCTTGCAGAAGAAGAATTTTGCAATCTCTCGTTAAAAAAGCTAATCAATTTTTCATCTCATTAAATTATATATATATATTGTTTATTTAATTTCATTAATTATTTAGTTACATTATCATTTATCAATTAAATATAAAAAACAAATTAAATATAAAATCAATTAAAGAAAAATATTTGATTATTTTTTAATCATGATGTAGGATGGTCAAGGTAACAGGATCAAACAATGGGACAGGCCGAGGCTGCACCAGGGTATATTCAATGGTGAGCTGGAGCTGTCGCAGTCGCCGGTGCTGGGCGACTGGGAGATCGTCGCCAACATCGGTAATCAGACGTTTAAAAAGGGCGTGCAAGTCGCCGAGTACGTGCTTCCCAAGTTCGAGGTGACCATCGATTCGCCCGCTCACGCAACCTTCAAAGAAGGAAAAATCACGGTCGTCGTTCACGCCAAGTAAGGCATCGATTTTTTTCTCCTGCGATTCTTCACAATCGATTTGTACGCCGCATTAGCGAATTAGTAGTATTGTGTTTTTATTCTCAAACTATTTGTTTCGGTATAAAAAAAGTACATTGTTCAAAATCTGTTTAATTTAATTTAAACACACTTGAAAGAGAATTTTTTAGACCCACGTCATTTGTATAATTTCATTTCCACATAAGTGAATTATTTAAATAAAGTGTACACATGTTGTGTGTATAGTTTTTTTTTAG
The DNA here is from genome assembly GCA_900480045.1 of Eurytoma adleriae. Taxonomy (NCBI): domain Eukaryota; kingdom Metazoa; phylum Arthropoda; class Insecta; order Hymenoptera; family Eurytomidae; genus Eurytoma; species Eurytoma adleriae. The sequence goes on from UXGC01000528.1 coordinate 77,536, forward strand.
ATTACAATAAAACTCAAATAAAAAGATTTTGAACTTTATATTTAACAATTTAATTCATACAAAATTAACACTTTTTATCGTGCAAAATATAAATGGTTATTACCCATTTCCGTATTTTACAAGACGATGAATTATTGAAAAAGTGAAAGTTCTGCTCTCGCAGCAATCGCTCAGCGCGAAACGCTTTAAAGACCCGGGCTAAATTAGCCGGTGGTCGCGCGTCGGAAACGGTCGATTGAGTTTCACCGAGCGTCTCCTTTTCCGACAGGTACACTTACGGCAAGCCGGTAAAGGGCGAAGCGACGATTACCGCCTACCCGGATATCTACTCGTCGGTGGTGCAGCCGATCTACCAGTCGCCCATCCGGAAGGTAGTGAAGATCGAGGGAAAAGCCAGCGTGGACTTCGACATCGTCAACGATCTTAGGTAATGGTAATTATGGCCGTGTGCGCGCGTGCGGTTGATTTTCTATTGCCGGGAAAACCGCGCCGCACGTCGCGGCGGCGGCTGTGATTTTTGCGGTCGCCGCGCGGTCTTTTTTTTTCTTTTACTCGGAGATGCACGCGCGGCACCCGACAGTCCGTTAACCCTTGACTGTCGTGGCCGCGGTTACCGTTTCCGTCCTTTATGCGTGCTAAGCTATTATAAGGAAACTGCATTTTTTCGAGATGCAATGATCATTAAATTTTTCTTTCTTCTTCACCGCATTTCTATTATAATAAAATTTGTTCTACTTTTTACCGCAAAAAAATGAGATATAGTAGACAATTAGTAAATAAAAATTAGTGCATACATCTATACTAATGTAAGTCGAAGTATTTTTTGTAAATTAATTGTACAAAAAAATTGATTGTACAAGGTGTTAATTGAACGAACCTTTCCCGCAATTGAATAGGGTTACGGAAGACGATTTTAAAAGACCGGTCGTGATCGAGGTGGCCGTGGAGGAAGCCGTCACGGGAAGAAGGCAGAATAACTCCATGCAAGTAACCCTTCATAAACACAAGTACACCATGGAGCTACTGAGAACGGCCGAGTTTTACAAGCCCGGCTTGAAGTACACAGCCATTGTGAGTATTAATTTTTTCCCTTACGCATTAAATTTCATGTTAGGTACCTGTTGAGGCGCTGCGGTACCTTCCGTGATGTATACTATCCGCTATAAGGCGATCTAAAATTATGCGCGCACTTATTGCAATTAACTTAATTGTCATCATTAAACTTCAAGTAGAATTAATTTTTAAAAACTAGTATCCGATTTGAATATTTGTAAAAAAATGTTTAATAAGTGATTATGTTTGTGATGAAATATTTTTTTGTAGATGAAAATTGCTTACCACGATGGTTCACCGGTAATCGACACCAAGAATCCTGTGCACATATCATATGGATATACGTACGACCAAGATAACTTGTCCAACATCACAAAAATGCTTGACAAAAATGGTATGATAGAGCTGGAGTTCTACCCACCACTGACGGTACCGGACAATATTTACCGTCCTCTCAGGATAGAGGTAACAAGCGTGACTCATTTTGTCAAAAAACTAAGCTTTCATAAAACTTAAGAATTTAATAAAAAAAATTTGTATAATTTTTTGCCTTCCCAAAGGCACAATATCTCAATCTTCACGAGTGGTTCCCGTCTACGAATCCAGCCACATCAAGGAGCGAAAGTTACATTCAAGCTGTGCTTCGCACTGAAAATCCTAAGGTTAATAACTTATTTTAATAATTATTTTAATTTATACTTTAGAATAAAAATATTTTTATTTTTTATAACGTACGATGTTTTTGTGCAGGTCAATGAGTATATCGAAATAGAAGTAAATTCAACGAATCCATTGCAATATCTTAGCTACCAAATTCTTGGACGTGGAGATGTTTTAAATGCCGCTTCAATTCAAGTCCCCGATCGACACACGGCAACATTCCAGTAAATGATACTCCTAATTCTTTTTTTACGTGTATAGTTTTTTTAATTTTTTCTTTAATAAGCTATTTTAATTCGACAGATTTTTAGCTACTTACGTAATGGCACCCGTGGCCCACGTATTGGTTTACTATATTAAAGATGATGGCGAAGTAGTTGCGGATACATTGGACGTAGAATTAGACGGAACTCTGCAAAATTTCGTAAGTAGTTTCGTTTATCGTCCTGTTATATTTTATTAATGCAATTTCATTAGCAACTCATAAAAATAATTTTATTATGAAGGTCGATATCAAAACAGTACCGGATGAAGTCGGACCTGGAGATAATGTGGATTTGACTATTACAGCAAAGCCGAATTCCTATGTCGGTCTCCTGGGTGTCGATCAAAGATCTCTTCTATTAAAATCGGGCAATGACATTTCGCACGTGAGAATTGAATATTTTTTTTGTATTACGTTCAATCAATTAAATTTTAAGAACATTTTCAATAAATTGCACAATTATAATAGGAACAAGTGCGCAAAGAACTGATGTCTTATGATGCTAACGATGCAGCAGCTTTTTACGCAGACGATGACATTGCGCACTCATGGATCAGACCTGGCTCTGCAAGCGCGGAAGAAGTGTTCCGTGTAAGTACTTTGAAAAAAGAATAATTTTTAAAGAATAAATAAGCAAACGCGTAAAAGTTAAGACAAACACTTTTTTTATAGAAAACTGGAACTGTTGTTCTTACGAATGCTTACGTTCACGAGAATCCGCAACTGGGTATGTAAACAAAAGGCAAATGCTTGTGCATTTTTAAATATTAGATTACTAATGCAGCAAAACACATCAAGCTCATTCATGCTAAGATCATCATTTACTTGTCATATTCACCATTTCTTTCCAAACTTTATAAATTTTATTTGCTTTCGAAAAAACGTAATGTGTCGAAAGATGGACGGATCGAGGTAAAAGATTTCTTCATTGAAAATGTCTTCATTGAATTGATCATTTCAATAACAATACTTTAATGTTCCTTAAATAAAACCAATTAATTAAGCATTTTGAAAAACATAATCTAATAACATTTATGAAACACTAAAATCAAAGGAAAGTACGAGGCCTCGGTGATGGGGTTAAATTTCATGATTGGATCTTTTACCTTTACGATATCCATGAATCAATTCAAAATACTTATAATTATTTGTTGTTATTTCTAAATTTTGCAATATTAGAATCATTTTGTTGCTTCTCTTTTTTGTAGAAGTGATTGCATGTTAAACTATTTTTATATCATTGTGTTTGTGGACTGTTACAATGTTTTGTAAAATAGTTTAGAAAATTGAGCTACAATTTTCGATTTCTTGAAGAAAAAGAAAGCACTCTTCGATCCTTCGATTACCCCTAAAGTGCTTATGTATTGTGTATGCTTAGTATTCTACCGAAATAGTATGGATTCAGTGATCTTTCCCATGGCCGCGAGCGCAGCTGCAAGACCGTCCACGTTTTCCTCAGGAGACCTCAAAGTTCGCAAGAATTTCCCCGAAACTTGGATATGGCACGCCCTCGACATTGGGTAATTTATTAATCTAAAATTCCTTCTGTCCATATCACAGCTTTCCTTCGACTATTCTTCGAATACGTAAAAAATCATCATCTCTATCTTATCAATGTTTTTTATTCATATTCACGCTGTCCATGGGCTTGTGGTAAAGGTGGTAAATATTTATAATTCTAAATGGTTGAGGTGATAACAATCGATTTAATAGGATATCGTGTATATATTAAACTCATTAATTCATTTAACATCTAGTTAAAGTATTAACTTATTAAGGTGCTAACAAGGTTTTGCATTTAAAGTGGTTCAAGGAAATTGAATCGAATTCAAGGCAAACGCCATTTTTTTGCCAAAGTAGTACGAAGAAATGATCATTCGACTCGTTTGGCAAATAAATGTGGAATTAGTCGACCGGTCGAAATGACTCGGGTCCAAAAAAGAAATGTACATAAATAAAGCATCGGTGGCGTTGTACGAGGTGTATAAGGAGTGGAGTTGTGGTCGTTGCAGTGAATCCGAGCGACGATAGGGTAAGGAATCCGACGCACGACCTCTCGACGCTGCGTCCGGACATCGGGCCACCAGTTAAGCACAAATTCGCCACGAGGCCGGCATGGGCCGGTCGCTACGCCTTCTCTTACGTGCCGCTAGTACCCTGGAAGCCCCGTGTTTTCCTTATGCATGACATCTCAGACACTTGGCTTTTTTCGAACATGTCCTCAGGGTATTTACGCATTTATATTCTATTCCTTTTTTTCTTTTTGTATTTTTTTTTATCTTTTGTGTTACGTGTGTGTGCCTTCTTGAACCGGTGTTTGCTTCCAACACTTTTTCTATTTTTCTATTGTGTGTCCTTTCACATATTTGTACTTCAAAATTTTGATCGATTATCCACGATGAATTAGATTGAGATATCGGTTTAATCAACTGTAAAAAAGAAATGATTCTCGAGTGAAATTGATGGATAGTTTTTCAAAATTTTATAAGTTTGTGTACCTTTTATTTTACATTTTCACGCACGTACAACCAGTGCTTACAATGCACGTTTGGTCATGCTCTGCAACTGTTTCACGGTACTTTCATTATGTTTTTTTGTAAATAATTAAAAACTTGAAAGATGAATTTTCCGGATTTTGTCAAAATCTGTCACAATATTTTTCAACTTTAATTTATCATATGTACAGTGCTTTTTACGACAAACTGTATAGTGTACTTCCTCAATTTTTCAATGTCTTACTTAAAAATTGTAAATTCTATTTTCTTTTTAATAATCCCTAAAAACTTAAATAGGTATGAAGGAAAAACTGTGATTCGAAGAACCGTACCGGACAGTATTACATCTTGGGTCTTAACCGGTTTTTCAGTAGATCCCACATACGGATTAGGTCTCATAGAAGCACCCAGAAAGGTGTGTATCTCAAATTTGTATCTGTTATTTTTAGTTGTATACTGTTGACATATATCAAACTAAATTAATTATTGATTGTAAATTTTAGTTGAAGGTTTTTAAACCTTTCTTCTTATCGCTAAATCTGCCTTACTCCGTAATCCGCGGTGAAATTGTAGCGATACCCATCGTGGTATTCAATTACATGAACAAAGATTTGAACGTCGAAGTAGTGCTGGAAAATAATGGAGATTTCGAGTTTGCCGAGGTATCCAACGAAGTGCACGACGTCAAACGTACGTAAAAATAATTAATTTTCAAGATCTTAGAAATTAATTAACATTAATTAAATTACAGTATTTATTGTTAATTTTATTCAATTCAGGTTTGGAACTGTATCGAACGAAAAAAATCTTCGTTCCGTCTAACTCGGCGCAAAGTGTCTCCTTCATGATTGTTCCTCTAAAACTGAATCACATCACAATCAAGGCTAAAGCTACCAGTGTAATGGCAGGTGACAGCGTCGAATTTCCTCTCCTTGTTAAGGTAAAGATTTTAATTAATTTATAAATTTATTTGAAACTTGAATAATGCGAACGTAAGGTGATTTTTTGTTTTTTTGTTATAGGCCGAGGGAGAAACTCAATACAGAAACAAAGTTATTTTCGTTGATTTAAGAGAAGAGGATACTATGAGAACAAACGTTACGGTTGATATTCCGAATCACTTTGTTGCTGATTCTGAATACGTTGAAGTTTCTGCCGTAGGTAAGGGAACGGTTTTATTTAGTCCTTTTTACATATTATATCCAATACAAGTAAAACACATCAATTTAATTTTGTGATTCATTTTTATAGGTGATATTTTGGGGCCAAGTATTCCGAATCTTTCGAAATTGATAAAAATGCCATTCGGATGTGGCGAACAAAATATGCTCAACTTCGTGCCAAACATTGTGATTTTAGATTATCTAAGGGTATGAACTTGCCTCAAGGCGCCACCGCGCCTATTAATTACTTTATTACGTTGTCTATTTTTCATTTTATAAAATATAAATTTTATTCGATTTTCTAGAACACAAATCAATTATACCAAGCGATCGAAAGCAAAGCATTAAGATACCTTGAAATTGGATACCAGCAGGAATTGACGTACAGACACCCCGACGGCTCTTTCAGTGCTTTTGGAAAATCTGATCCAAGCGGCAGCACGTGGTCAGTAAAAAAAAGTCTACAAAATAAGCGTTCTTTTCGCTAAGACTGCGTTACATTAACGCAATTTCTCCAACAGGCTGACTGCGTTCGTGGCGAAATCGTTCAAGCAGGCGGAGAAATACATCACAGTGGACGAAAAAATCGTGTCGGAGGCGCTGGCTTGGCTGGCCGAAAAACAAGCCGCTAACGGAAGTTTTCCGGAAGTTGGAACCGTCAGTCACCGTGATATGCAAGGCGGCGCTGCTAAGGGTCTCGCTCTAACGGCTTACGTTCTTAGCGCTTTTCTAGAAGTCGAGGTACGCCTCGCGAATACGCAACCGTTACCCATAATTGTATTAGCCTGTGTGTTGAATTTTTCTTCAATTACGCCGCCACTATGGCGTTGCAGCGATTAAAAGGAATTTTAATTATTTTCTTTTAACCGACTTACTTTAATTGGAGATAAAAGTTTCATAAGAATCACTTTATACGATAGTAGTTTCTAGCGTATTAAATAAAAATTAACTTGATTATTTAACGCGTTAAATAATCAATTAATTTCGATGGATAATAACGAATTTATAATTTCATATTCGTATTCATACGTGCGAATTAATATGTAAATTGAATTTTTTTTATCGGTGCAGTCTGTCGAGGGTCGCTACAGAAATGTTATCTACAATGGTGTGGATTATATTGTACGCAACATGCGTGGTCTGGATGATAATTACGCCCTCAGCATCTGTACATACGTGCTTAGCTTGGCTCGCAACCAGAACGAGGACGAGGCATTCCGACAACTCGAAGCGCGAGCAACCAACAAGAACGAGATGAAGTGGTGGAGCAAGCCGGTACCCGAGGACGACAAGAACCCTTGGTATTCGCTTTCGCGTACCGTCGACGTCGAGATGACCTCCTACGCGCTGCTGGTCTATCTCAGGCGCAACATGCTCTCCGACGCAGCCGCTATCATGAAGTGGCTCGTCAAGCAGCGCAACGTCGAGGGTGGTTTCGCTTCCACTCAAGTGAGTAGCAATTTCTTCCTTAGTATTTTGGTTAAGGTCTTTTTTAACCGATAATTTTGGGTGCTAATCGAGAAATTGATTGATCCTTAGGACACCGTGGTTGGACTTTACGCTCTCGCGAAGTTGGGCGAGAAGCTGAAGGCGAACGTGTACGATGTACAAATAAAAGTGACGACGGACGCTGGAGAGCAGAAGGAAATCAATATTAATTCGAGGAATTTTATGATCGTGCAGAAACACGTCGTGAGTTTTAAAAGAAATTAAGAGTTTCGATAAAAATTTGAAGCGTACGTTAAATGTCAATCTAATAATGCGATATACCATTGCAGTTGGTGGGAAGGACGCGAAAAATCAACATTACGGCGACAGGAACTGGATTTGCTCTTGTGCAAGTCGCCTCTCGTTACAATCTTAATGTAACCGGAGCTTTTCCGCTTTTCACTCTAGATCCTCAAGTGGACACGATATCTACGAATGATCACCTGCAACTTTCCATTTGCTCCGGGTACAACTTTTTTCTACTCCGAATGAACTAAATTTTTTTTCTGCGCGACAATCTACTGAAGTGGGATTTCTGCTGTTTTAGTTTCATACCAACGAAGGAAGCAAATGAGAGTAACATGGCCGTTATGGAAATTAGTTTCCCATCGGGTTTCACCGTTGACCAAGACGCTCTGCCGAGTTTGGAGTTATCGCAGCACGTCAAGAGAGTAGAAACCAAAAACGGCGACACAATGGTCGTTTTGTACTTTGACAAGGTACGCAAAAGCGAGTACATAATCTTTTACCCTGAAAATTACATACAATTAAAAAATGCCATCTCGTTTGTTTTAGATGATCAGTAGTAAGGAGTATTGTCCAACAGTTTCCGCTTATCGAACGCACAAAGTAGCCAAACAAAGGCCGGTTCCTGTATCGATTTATGATTACTACGATTCATGTATGTACATATTTATCACTATCTTCAATCAAATCATCCTAAATGTATGCATCAATTAATAAAACAAAAACTGCTGCATTAACGAAAAAACTAATTAAAATTACAGCAAGAAGAGCGAGGGTATTCTACGAACCAAAGATGACGACGTTGTGCGACATTTGTGAGGATGAACAATGCGGCGACGTATGCAGCATAAGGGCAGGCAAACGCGAGGATGGATCGCAGGCTTCCACTTCCTCGGGCTCGACGCTCTTCGTTAACTTTGCCTTGATCCTCGCCTGCGCGGTACACTTGTTCGCCAGTATCCGACGAAACTACTAAAATGAGAGTTTCGTTGAAATGAAATTTCACACTCTGAAATTAAATTAACAAATATACTCGATCCATCTTGCAGTACGGTACGTCACTTGTAGCCGTTGATTAATGTCACAAGGATTCCTTAATGCGTCAATGTAGGTCCGCGGATCGTTGCATAGAACGAGTCGTAACCAAAGTGCTTCTTATTTATGCAACACATAATTGTACAAAAAATATATATCGGAGTATGCGTAGTTTTTTTTCGTTATCAAACTTGCCAGTGAGTCCGATTGGAATTAATATAGGCATAATTTACGAAATTTAAATTGGTAAGGTTATTAAATTCGAAGCATAAATATTACATCGTATTTACTTAACGTGCAAATCATTTATAAATTTTATAAGACTCGTTGAGAAAAGAATATATTTATACATATATAATAGTTGTGATGCGACATATATTGTAATGTATCAGTGTTATTAACTTATGACTTTGTAAGTATTTAAAATATGTTTTATAATGTACAACTTAATAAAATAGTTGAAATATTTTTACAAGTTCATTATTTGATTTTAAATTCATTTTAAATGTGTAAATTTCTATAATTATAGCATCCTAGAATTAAAATTAGCAGTGGAATTAAAAAATCATGAATGTAGAGGATATTTAGAAGTTAGTAATTTATGATCTATATACGCGGCATTCAAATCTAAAAATCCATTGCTTCGATCCTACATAATACCTATTTTTAGCACGTTCTCCAAAGCCGAATGTTCTCGTACTTTCTTTTGTTATAAAATCTTTGATAAATGCTACATTAGTTTAAATTTTATTCTTAAAAATGATTTGCTTAATTATTACAAGTATTATTACAAAGCAAGTGTTACAAACAAAACAAAGCTATAAATCCTATTACTTTAATTGTCGTTTGTTATATTTTGAAACGATTAATTCTATTTTATATTTTATTTCTTATGAAGTAAAAATATGGTTTTTTAACAATCGAAAAACAACAAAGTACTAATCCATAGCAAATGTACTTTAAAAATAGAGAATAAATGAAATTGCGCCTCAGCGCTCGCGTGTGAGCGGCAACCCCCGTGCAGATTGAAATCAATACTGGCGGCTCAAGTCCTCTGTTACCGTCGTAGTATAACGTTTTTGTATTTCGTCTTGTTTTATTATTTAATAATGTCTGTACGTATTTTTGACTAAAGTATTGTAATAAACAATTAGAGTATTATTTTTTAAGTTACTCAGAAAATTCCAAAATTTTCTTGCACTTTCTGGAATTTTCCACATTGACCTACAAGATTCTAGGTCAAACTAAAATATTCGCGAAATTTCTAAATAATAATTTCGACTTATTTACTGGTATTTCATAGTAAAAGTAAAATCTGCATGTTGATTTAATCTAAATTTGCATTATTATATGATTGGAAAAAAATTTATGTATTTCAAAAACGAAAATGTAAGGAAATATGCGCGGTGCAAATTGTTCAAATTTTATGGATGTTTTATGAACAACAATTAAAATGTTACACTTAAAAATTGCATTATAAACTAATCATATAATCATATTTGGACAAATATGTATAAAAAACAAAATAGTTTTTATTGAGTATTCTAAAAAATCAGGAGTTTTATACAAAAATTTATTATAGTAAATTGCATTATAGAAAATTACGTTTTTATTGATAATCGATTTTTTTTGGCTATTCTTCCAAGCGAATCATCGTCAAGATTCTAGAAATTTCGCAAACCTTTGCAGGTAATTCCGAATTTTTCCTTGAAATCACAAAAGTACCGTTTCCTTTAGCATCGAGTACTGACTCACCCCGCCTACACTTTGCAACTAATAATAAACGTTAACCGCACGCACAAAACGCAGCCAAACGTTTACCGCGCACGGCGGGCGTAAACACTTTACCTATATATACTGCCGGCCTCGAAGCTTCGCGATTCAGTCGTTTTTGCGCCGTAGCGCAACTATCGCCGCGGCCCAGATAAACATTGCACTCCAATTATCCTCGAATTTCCAAAAAAAAATCGCAATTTCGCACTGAAACCCATTCGAAACGACGAAAAATAATAATTTCTTACTCGCGAGGCGAAAAAAACGCGAAGGTAAGCCGTGCGCGAGGCGCGCGAATCCATGGAAACAAAAGGATTGAACGCGAAGTTTCGAGCGCCGTCGCGAAGTCACCGCGCGCCTCCGCTCGGAGTATAAATAGAGGCGGCGCGGCGCCACGGCTCCAGTACATGAAAAGCAAGCAAACGAGTAACTTGGAAAAAAATCAAGAGGAGTTTTACGAAGCAACACGCAACATGCCTGCAATTGGTATTGACTTGGGCACCACCTACTCCTGCGTGGGAGTCTGGCAGCAGGGGAAAGTGGAGATCATCGCCAACGACCAGGGCAACCGCACGACACCCAGCTATGTTGCCTTCACCGACACGGAGCGTCTTATCGGCGACGCAGCCAAGAATCAGGTGGCGATGAACCCGTCCAACACCGTCTTCGACGCAAAGAGGCTCATCGGCCGAAGGTATGTAAATTGTTAATAAATAAATGTTGCCCTTTTTTAACTTGACGGGTTTTGTAACGTAACCTTACTTTTTTTATTAAACTTTTCTTTCGTTTAAAATCGATTTTTTATTCGATTATCGAGACTTAGTTTCCGTAAAGTGTTTGTTATCGTAATTTTTTTACTATTAGAAAGTTTTTTACTACTTGTTAGAGCAGTTTCAATTGTACCAATAAGTTTTATGTAAAATAAACTTTTTTAATGTAATCTAGAAAATTTGTTACTACTTGTTAGAGTAATTTCGATACTATACCTACGACAAAGTGTAAATTTTATTTTCGTATTTAGCATTCTATACTTTTGACTATAACTCAATACCTCGAATTGCCAAATCTGAAAATAATTTTTTTTATAATTTTACAGATTTGACGACCCTAAGATCCAGGGCGACTTGAAACACTGGCCGTTCAAGGTCGTCAACGAGGGAGGCAAGCCAAAGATCGAGGTTGAATTCCGCGGCGAGAAGAAGAGATTCAACCCGGAGGAGATAAGCTCGATGGTCCTGACGAAGATGAAGGAAATAGCCGAGGCTTACCTCGGGCAGAAGGTAAAGGACGCCGTGGTCACAGTACCCGCGTATTTCAACGACTCGCAGCGTCAGGCCACCAAAGACGCCGGAGCGATCGCCGGTCTGAACGTCCTCAGAATCATCAACGAGCCGACCGCCGCGGCCCTCGCCTACGGCCTCGACAAGAACCTCAAGGGTGAGAAGAACGTGCTGATCTTCGACCTTGGCGGCGGCACCTTCGACGTCTCCATCCTCACCATCGATGAGGGCTCGCTCTTCGAGGTGAAATCCACGGCGGGCGACACTCACCTGGGTGGTGAAGATTTCGACTCCCGTCTTGTCGACCACTTCTGCAAGGAGTTCGAGCGCAAATATAAGAAGAACCTGAAGTCGAATCCCCGGGCTCTCAGGCGACTCAGGACCGCGGCCGAGCGCGCCAAGCGCACCTTGTCATCCAGCACCGAAGCCTCCATCGAGATCGACGCGCTCTTCGACGGCGTCGACTTTTACACCAAGATCTCGAGGGCCCGCTTCGAGGAGCTGTGCGCCGACCTATTCCGCTCCACACTCGAGCCCGTGGAGAAGGCCCTGACAGACGCCAAGCTCGACAAGCGCTCCATCCACGACGTCGTCCTCGTAGGCGGCTCCACGCGCATCCCCAAGATCCAGTCGATGCTGCAAAACTTCTTCAACGGCAAGCAGCTTAACTTATCCATCAATCCCGACGAGGCCGTTGCCTACGGCGCTGCCGTGCAAGCCGCCATCCTCACCGGCGAGGGCGACAAGAGCTCCACCCTCCAGGACGTGCTGCTCGTCGACGTCGCGCCCCTGTCTCTGGGCATCGAGACCGCCGGCGGCGTGATGACTAACATCGTCGAGCGCAATGCCCGCATCCCCTGCAAGCAGTCGCAGACGTTCACCACCTACGCCGACAACCAGCCTGCCGTCACCATCCAGGTGTACGAGGGTGAGCGCGCCATGACCAAGGACAACAACCTGCTCGGCCGCTTCGAGCTCAGCGGAATCGCCCCGGCGCCCCGCGGCGTGCCCAAGATCGACGTCACCTTCGACATGGACGCCAACGGTATCCTCCACGTCACCGCCAAGGACACGGCCAGCGGACGCAGCAACAACATCCGCATCACCAACGACAAGGGCCGGCTGTCCCGAGAGGAGATCGACCGTATGCTGGCGGACGCCGAGCGCTACCGCGAGCAGGATAAGGAGCAGCGCGAGAAGGTCGCGGCGCGCAACCAGGTTGAGAGCTACGTCTTCTCGGTGAAGCAGGCGGTCCAGGACAGCGGGGACAAGCTGCAGCAGTCCGACAAGGACCGCGTGAACAGCCTTTGCGACGAGACCATCCGCTGGCTCGACAACAACAGCCTCGCCGAGAAGGACGAGTACAAGCAGAAGCTGGAGGAGCTGCAGAAGCAGTGCTCGCCTATTATGACAAAGATCCACTCGGGAGGTGCTGGAGGCCAGGATTGCGGAAATCAGTATAGACAGGCCAACGACAGCCACTCGGGACCAACAGTGGAGGAAGTGGATTAAGAGCTGGACAACATCTAAGGCTAAGTGAAGATGTTCGCAACTCCAAATAACATCTTGGAGCAGAGGACAACCTAGTCGTTATTTTTACAGTATATTGCAGCACACATTCCAAAGACTGATAATTTATTTTTCTAAAACAGTTCCTCGAGGCACACTAAAGTGATTGTTAAGACTAGATTGTTTTCATGTCGAGGCTTTTTGATTCAGTCTTCTCAAATTTATTTGGTATTTTCAAGTTAAGTTGTTATAACTTTTGGTTGCCAAATGAAATTGTTGGAGATCGAGTCAACAAGTCTTGTAGCCAGTTTAATCAACTTTCTGTAAAATTATCAAATTTTGGTTGTAATATAGACAGGGGATAAAACTGGTTCTGTATTGTAATACTTGCTAAATAAATTTTATTTTTTTTTATAAAAAATTAAGTGTTATTTATTTAGTATTCTTCATTTTCCTGTCCTTGATTTACACTATCCCCCTTAAGGCTTTAAATATAAATGTAAATTAAATTTAAAATTAGTTTAAAATGTAAATAATTCTTTGAGTAATTAAATAAACTTTATATTTTAAGTTTTCTATCTATTTGAAATTGGAATCGACCAACCAATCAAAATATTTGTTTTCATTTTTATGTTATGATTGGCTAAATTTAAAAAGAAATAAATTCATAGATGTATCCTTTAAAGAAATACAAACTTACCAAACAAAACAAAATTTATTTGCAATGCAATAATTTTTGTATTAATTAAAGATGATAAAAATCCATATTTTTAATTTCGCAGATGATTAATTCATTTAATATAGTTTTGTATTTTTTTATTAGTAATGTTGGTGCAACTGATATGAAAGGTGGGAGGGAAGAATTGGCGTCATTTTGGATATTTGAAAATTGCCAAACGGTTGTTTTTGTTTACTATCAGTAAAACTTCAAACGCGACCTGAAAATATTCCAACAATTACACAAAAATGGCAGAATTTGTTACTCCTAAAGCTAAAAGGAATATAAGCCGGATAGCTGCTAATTCGGAATTCAATACTCCCATAAAAATTCCACCTTCTCCATTTTTGAAGCAGATAGGTTATGGCTGTGGTAAGGGTATTAAATTCAGATTTTTGCAATAACTAAAAATTTAGTTTTCCTTTATTATTTTTGCATTTACTTTCACAGGCGTAAATGTATTTACATTGGAAAGATCTCCTAAAGTCGGTTTTATTCGATCACCATGGGCTATAAAAAAAAGAAATAAGAGTGTTGCAAAGGATCCAAAATATAATTCAAGAATCAAATTGGAAGCAGAAATTCTTCGCAAACTTAAACATCCAAATATTGTTGGATTCAGAGCTCTTACTTTTGCTCCAGAAGGTGATCCATGTCTTGCTATGGAAAAATTAGATATATCATTAGGTGATTAATTATTTACATTTTGAGAAATTTATTATCTAATAGTATTTTTATTAAAAATGTTGTCTTACTGTTTTAGGAGATTTAATCGAGAAAAGGGTTGAAGAAGGTGAACAACAATTTTCAGCAAATGAAATATTGAAAATTGGCTATGAAATTGCTAAAGGCTTAGAATATTTACACCATACAGCTTACCTACTTCATGGAGATATGAAAAGTTACAATGTTTTAGTTTCTAATGATCATAGTATTGTTAAAATATGTGACTTTGGTGTTTCTGTACCTTTAACAAAAGCTCTTGAAATGGATACATCTACAGGAGAATTTATGTACATTGGTACCCAATGTTGGAGTGCTCCAGAAATTATTAATGGTAAGAAAAAAAAAAATTATTTTAAATATTTGCACGTTTGAGGATTTTTTGAAAGTAAACTGAAATTCTTCACTGTCTACCGAGTCTCAATTTATATTTTATCAGACAAGATTAGATAAGTCTGCATAGCAACAGCTTGAAGTTTACCTCTTATTACATAAACCTATATAAAGTAAATAATCAGAAATAATATATATATGTGGTAGCGTGGCCGAGCGGTCTAAGGCGCTGGTTTAAGGCACCAGTCTCTTCGGAGGCGTGGGTTCGAATCCCACC